>JNHY02000063.1:0-69786 GCA_001691755.2 Amanita polypyramis BW_CC | reverse complement strand
TGGGTTGTAACAGGCAGGGTTTCTGCCATCTGAACTGCCTCTTGGACAGTGAGAGTGGGGGCTATAGTGAGGATATCTTGGGCACAGGCCAGGGTATCATTGGTGGGCTTAGCTGCCTTGGCAGCATAGGATGTTCTGGGGGATGGTGGGGGTGTGAGATCTGTTCTTCCTCAATGGACCTGATCCTCTGGTGGGTGGGGGGTTGTGGGCAGGAGATTGTGGGCAGATTGGGGGCATGCTGGATGCATGTGTGGTTGGGGGAGGGGCCTCAAAATGGGTGGTGGCTTTTCCTTTGAGGTGGAAGGTTTCAGTAATGGCATGGGTAATGTGGGCTGATCCATCTCCTTGGAGGTCTGTGGCTTGCTGGTGGATCCAGGTGAGCTGATTAATGAGAATCTGGGCTTTCTTTAGTAAAGCCTCTTGGCATGCTATTGTGTTGAAATCTGATTGGGTGATGAACAAATCCATGTCCATCATGGAGTTTTCAGCATCTGGTGATGCAGCAGTTGTTGTTGTTGCTAAGGTTCTGGGGGCCTTGAGAGTGACAGGTTCCAGCAGTGCATTGGAAGGGGGGGTGTGTCTGTACCTTTGAAGCTGGGTTTTAGCTTGTTGTTCAGCAGCCATTTCTGCATTCTTTGCTGATAGCAGTATAAAGTTGGGGAATGCATGGGTGCACAGTTCACTCATTTTTTCATATTCAGATATAGAGCCTTGCTCTTGCAGGGCTTCCCATAGTGTGGGAGGTCCATAGTGTGCTATGTCCCTTATGTTGCAGGTGCTTAAGTAGGAAAAATCTTGCTCCATCTGTGCAGAGTGTTCAGAGGCTGCCTGGCTGGGAGGTCATGAGATAGGATTGTAGTGAGGAGATTGGGTGCCTCCCTCCCCATGCTGGGGGAGCTCTCCAGAGGCTTTGCTCACAGGCATGCTGGAGTGGGGGGGAATGCAAAAGGGAGTCTCTCTTTGGGTTCACTCAGGTGAGTTGGGCAAAAGGGGAAGGTGGTGGTTAGAGATCAAGAGGCGGTCGATGTCACGACTGTTACAGGGCAACCTGTCACCATTAGGAATTATCATTCCCTGAACCCACACTATGAACGTAAAGAAAAGGTAGGCGTACAAAGTATTTAACAACCCTCTTATTTACAGTGACATAGCGCAAAGCTTGATCTTCTTGTCCGCGTTCGGTACTCAAATCCATTGCCAGCACCACCATGTCCGCCAAAATTGCTAGACATACCAACAAACCCTATGCGCTACGCGCGTCCTGAATTCCTTAATGCTATCGCCGAGGACAGCCCACTGCCAATTATCGTAGATGCAGAACTTGGAATGCCATTAGACCTGGGTCAATGGGAATGTTTATGGGAAGAAGACGCAGACGATTCTGGTACGACTCTCGTTTACTATGTATAATTCACGTCTTGACCAACTTCTTTGGATTGAAGCGCTGAATCCTGACCCAGAAAATCTCCCAAAATTGGATCCCAAAGACATGTTACTCCTTGGGGATACACCTTCGTCAACGACGCCCTACATCAATGGCCATCTCGGGTCCTCGTCGTCAACACCAGTACCTTGGCTGCGCAAGACCGAGTATATTAGTAGGGAAGGCATCCAACGGTCCACTCCTACGTACGAAGCGTTCGTGTTTACTGCCCATGTCCAAAAGTATTATTTCTTAATTTTACCTATAGAAAACTCAATTTGACACCTACAATTGACGTGTCGCGTAACGCTCAGCTAAGAGATATCGAGGCGTCGTTTGCTGCATGCAATGAAGACTTTGATTTAGCTGCCTTGCACCATCCTATGAAACCAGGTGTTACCGCTGTTGATTCGTATGAAGTGCTACCAGATGCGGATATTTGGGCAAACCAATACGACTTGTTCAGATTTTCGGAGCGGCCTGGTGAACGTACCGTTGACGTACGTATATTGGATGACAGATGAAGTTGTGCTTACTCCCGTTAGGCCGACGATCCTCGTCTCGATTGTGCTATGTTCCGGCCCATGAAGACAGAACATGACTCTTTCCTAGCGTATTACCTAACACAAGATGATGAGTCCGCAATTAGATTTAAAGGCGCCAGAGCTTCCCTGCCACCTTACGAAGCGCTAGAAGACCAGCAGGTGAGACGTAATGAATGTTGGTATCTTTCGAATGTTTAACAAAGGCATCAGGAGACCGTGTTTCACTTCGTCCGGGATTATGAAACTGTCAAGGTTGAACAAGAAGTACCAAATGAGTTCCTTCTCGTCCTACATGATGGGGGACTACCCAGTGAGGATGACGATGATGATGGTGGAAGTAAAAAACATGCATATAAAATAAAGGGTGCATACTACAAAAATGTCGAGCGCAAAATGCAACTTAAGAAAAAGCGGGCTAACGTACGTTCTAATCTTATGATTGGCTATACGAACCAAACGATTTGTTATAGCAATACGAGCAATATGAAGATAAGTGGGAGGTTATTCGCGTGTCTCATACAACCATGAGCAAAGACGAAGAAGAAGAGCGCGAAGAAGCGTTGGCGGAGGTGACCGACCCTTTGTACCTTATTGGACGAGTGGATGCGGATGCGGATGGAGAACTGGAGATGGAAGACCATAGTGTGTTCGGACAGAATGGATACTCTATACCTACGGTAGCATAGCCATACTCACGTTTCGTTGTTTGTTTCATATCCATACTGCACGCTTTAATATGTATACTTATTTCAGACGTAAACATGGGGTCGTACAAGGTGCATGTGCAAAAATGGAGAAACAGGCAAAAAGTATGGAAGAATAAGGTCTATGCTTCGTTCAATTCGCGAAGGCGACGAATTGTGCTGAGGGACAAAATTCAATACTCGAATGCAGAAACAATATTACAACATACCTCCGTACGGTAGCTGCCGCTGTTGTTGACACAGTCCATGCACCTCCAGCAATAACCTTTTTGCATGCTCCACAACCCCAGATACCTACAGCCGTCCGTTTCACCGAGTCCTGCAACAAAAAGTGGTTAACACAATGACCCGCGACCAGCCCTTGGAAATATCCCGCACCTTGCCACAAAATGTACATGTGTATCTGGCGTGCTGCGAAACCTCCATCTTTTTTACCTGCTTGCGCAGAGAGGCACCATAACGGGTGCCATATTTACCCGTGATACCAACTTTCTTGGTGCGTTTCGTCTGGAAGAGTAAGCCATTAGCAATGGTTTCCTTGGTTAATCCTCCCCCATAAGAGCAAGTACAGCCACGACGACTTTGAAATGTGCTTATATGTAGACGTAACTCACCATTTCGAAGTGTTAGATCTTAAGGGAGGTAGCGACTGGTGTCTTGATTTGATTGATGTGTGAGAAACCTGCACGCAATTTGCCGAGAAACTATACAGCTGAGCAGATAGCCACAAATATTACGTAATTCATTTAGATCTGCTGCTCTCAGAATGCCTTGGCTTCGCCTCCATATCTCGCAGGCAACTGTGCTACATCGATGTATGGCAATAATGCTTTGGCGACTGCGTGTTGACCTGTGCCAACGACTGACATCTTTGCCAAGGTATTCGTGGGTACAAGCGGCTTCATGGCCCAGAATAACCAGTTCAACAGAGCTGGAACGTTAATGAAGAATTTCTTATACTGCAGCGACGAGCGGATTAGCTCCATGCGGCTCCGTGACTAGTAAACTCACCAAGAGCTCAGGATAATGATTCGCGAAGATGCTAGTCGCTTCTGATGCCGCAGCCTTAGAGTTTGTGTCTCTACTTGAGAGACCAACGCCTTCGTAATCTGTCATTCTATCAGCCACAAATTACGCGTGTAGTGAGATAAAGACGTGCCGTGAATTTGGATGGTCTGGTCCACGTTTATGAAGTCAAGTGTTAGGATGCTCTTCTCGTGGAGAGCGATACGCCACCTATCACATCTAAATATACTTTGTGGTAAATTGTACGCAATGCGTACCGCAAGAAGCGCTGTACATCCCCAAATACCGTCTTCAAGTCCTTGTTAGCACCGTAAAGATTATATCTATTTCACCGCCACGTATGAGGCACATTGGGGGTTCTTGGGTTAACGGTAAGCGACTTACACCACAGTTCTTCCTTCTTTATCCTCGCCGTAAATATGGCCAAGCTGGCCGAAGACCTCCTGCGGGAACTCCTCCTTCAGGGCAGCTTCTATATCGAAAATTTTCCTCCATCTTAGGGTAGATATGAACATATCTCGCGCATCAGGAATGCTCAAATTTCTGTTAAAATCGAATACAGCCTTGAAGTTACGTACGCTGTTCTCCATGTCAACGTCTATATGTACTTGCCTTGCACGTAGAAATTTCATCAATACAACACTGACTCTAGCATCATTAATCGGATGACTAGGATCGATGTCTACACCCCAGAGCGTTATTGGCATCCCACTCGCTTTAGGATCCTCGTATGCGTCCTGCAACATGGCAGGAAGCTCTTTCTAAACAAGCAGCCGCACGTCTCGACCAACAATATATCCAAAAACATATCTTACCCTAAATCCCTTCAGTGCGCTCCATTCTTGCTCCGTAAATTTTTGCGTAAGTGGATTCTGTGGTTCGGCTTCTTCTGGGGTAATGGTCCCATCGACTGTTGTCGCATCCAAAGTTGGCGCCCGTTCTTGCTTTGTCGTCGCCGAAGAATTAGAAATAGGCCCTGGTTCGGTAGGATCTGTGGCTGTAGTGCCATCCGCTGTCGTTTGAGCGGGATTGACGGTACTTCGTTCGATGATAGTTGGAGCGCTGCCCTCTGTAGTCATGGTCACAACTGCCGATGCCATACCTGCCATCTTTGAAACCGAATCGTCCACAGCTAGTGAATGGTAAGGTTATATAGGTTGCGGAGGCTGAACAGTCCGGACAATGCCGAGCTTCAGCCCTCCTTTAACCCATGACACTACCAAAAACAACAAATAGCTCCAGAGTGTGTAAAATGTACAGTACCAATAATCTAATGGTATGATCTATCTTGGATACGGAATGAAGGATATGATATAACCGTCTATACATATTAATAATAGATCTCCTGGTCCGTCGATTATCTAGTCTACACAGGAGGTCCCGCCTGTGGTACAGCCCCGTCTAAAGATCGGGCCCTTGAAGGTGGAGAGTCAATCGAAGGTGGCGGTGACGGGTAAGAGTCCACAGGAGATGTGATATGCTTAGCATCTTTGCTAATAGGGTCATGCAATTTGTGTAGCGAAGGGGTAGTGTCAATCTTCAAGCCTGCAGAAGTCGGGTGTACATATTGAAAGGTGTCGGGAAAGGACGGATACAGTGACACTGCGGCTAACGATGGAGCACGGCCTCTCTCGTATACGGACGCAGAGGCGAGACCCGTGCTGGACGCCTCAGCTGCAACGATATCATTCCTAAATTGCAGTTCTAGTGCCGGAGGAGGGGAACCAGTCCCTGACATCATCCGACTGTCCTTGTTAGTGGTGGGTAGCATGAGTCCGCGTGTAGCTTCTACGCGTCTCATCTTTTGCTCTCCTTTCTCGACGTCCGCTTTCGATTGGTTGTACATACACAAACCAACAAAAGTCATTAAAATCCCGACTGCCTGAATCGGATGAATTGGCTGTTGGAACCAAACGATAGCCACGCATATGACGACGACGCGCTTTATGAGCGATGCGATGGAATAAGTAACGGGTGATGTTGAGGATAGAATAATAAATGCGATGATGTTTTGTGCGAAATGAACCGTGCCATTCATGAAGAAATAATATAACACGGAATGTGGTGTCCCTTGGTCGGTTTTCGGCAAGCCATATTCGGGGTGGAAGGATCCAGAGATAAGAATGGGTAGGTCGTAATAAATCCACATCGGAATCATTAGAACGAACGCCATACCGGACGAATATAAAAGAAGATTCAGCTTGTCGAGCTTGTGAGAAGGGCCTGGCATGGCGCCGCCCGTATTCGACGGCATAATCTTCTTGAAGAATATATTGGAGCTCACGAAGACGAGAGCAGATCCGAAAGCACAGAGGAGACCGATCGCGTTCGACGCAGAAACGTCAAATGAGCAGGCAAGCATTACACCAAACGTTAATGGCAATAGTGAGATGTAAGTCTGGCTAGAATAGCTTACTCCGAAGAGTAGCGCGTAGGCAGCGACCGTGAACAAAGGAGATAATGCCTCGAGGAATAGTTCAACACTCATGTAAACGAGAAGATATAGACGACTACCTTTATCGTGTGCACGGTACTGACAGGTATCCTTGCTATCGCCATACTTGAGAACATATGTCCACCTACTTGGAACATCCCCATCGGCAATGTAGTCTTGAAGATAACTTTCGACGGCGCTCGTATCCTAGTGAAGCGAACAAGAGGCGACATGAAGAGTAAGCAATATAAGGCGACGAAAGCAAACTGAACAAAGGTTAGTGTTACGGGATAGCGAAACTGATTCAAAATGGCTTTGCCGGTGTTCGAAGACATTGCTGAGCTGGAATACCAAAATGCACATAACGATACGAACGTGATAGTCGTTTGCGGTGAGGAAGATGATGGCTGGTCTTTGGAACTAATTGCCGAGTGGGAACGTGGGCGAGTTTGGACGAGGTGAGATACACGCTGCCGAATATCCCGAAGGACAGTCCAAAAGGCAGACATGCTACCACCACCTGCGTACTTCTCCTGCGGGTTCGTGTAGAGTGGGAGGGCGCGATTGCTTGTTCCAATCCCTTTTAACGAGAAGCGTTGTTTCTCGCTGGCGCGGGGGTTGTAAACCGACATTTGAGGACGGGGTCGATTATTCTGCATTTTCAATGTGTGGACTAGACTGTGAATGCGAGCATGCAGAACGAGGAAAGGGGGATGGCGGTGAAATCCACAATTCGGCTACAATACAGCCTCCTTTGCCACAACAGTGGCAAACAGCTATAGGTTTCAAGGAGTGATATTGATAAGTGGTAAGATTTGTTGCCGTCTGGGACACCAGAGGACGCCTGTCGGCCTGCGAGATGTCGGCGTACCATACAGTCTTATCTTGTAGCAACTCGAACTTAAATTTAACATTTATGCAACATTCGTTCAAAGGCGAAGCGATGGGACATATATCATTCCAAGTCTCATACATTAGAAATGGGTGCCTTTCAATTGCAGGCCTTTGACCTATTCCTTTATCGTGAATTGATTCCCACTGCTCTAAAGTAGTTGAAAATGAATGGTGGGTCTCCCTATGATTACTTGCGTCACAAAAACGGGTTATTCTCACGGTCTGAAAAAGGCAACAACAACATCGTCGTCAACGGGCTCACCGACACACTCAGGACTCCTCAACTCTTCGTGACACAAAATGGTGCGTATTTTGCATTAGGCCCGCCTACACACACATAGAACGTGTTTTTCTGTTGATTTACGTGGAAGATTGGCTGGATGCATTGGGTGGCGCGCGGATGACCTTGCATGGGACATTTGCCTAATGTGAAGCTGACGTTGCACTGCTAGGCCCGGGGACCGAAGAAACATTTAAAGCGCCTAAATGCACCCTCGTCATGGATGCTTGACAAGCTGGGCGGAACCTACGTACGAAAATTGCATTTTGAATAGAAAAGATGTCTGAATATGCGCACATAGGCTCCTCGTCCTTCTCCTGGACCCCACAAACTCCGGGAATCTCTACCGCTCACTGTCTTTCTGCGAAACAGGCTAAAATACGCTTTGACTGGCCATGAGGTAACTTCGATCGTTGCGCAACGCCTGATCAAAATCGACGGCAAGGTTCGCACTGATCCTACGTACCCTGCTGGTTTCATGGGTTCGTTTCCCGTGTTGCTTATTTCTAGTAGATATTGACCAACATCACACCCTTAGATGTCATTTCCATTGAGAAATCTGGCGAATACTTCCGCCTCCTCTACGACGTCAAGGGTCGTTTCACTATTCACCGCATCACTCAAGAAGAAGCTTCATACAAACTCTTGAAAGTTCGCAAGGTTGCTGTTGGCGCTCGCGGTGTCCCGCACATTGTCACCCACGACGGCCGAACCATCCGCTACCCTGACCCTCTGATCAAGGTCAATGATACTGTCAAGTTTGATATTGAGCAAAACAAAATTACCGAATTCGTCAAATTCGACACTGGCAACACCGTCATGGTCACTGGTGGTCGTAACATGGGCAGAGCTGGAGTTATTGTGCACAAGGAGAGACATATTGGTGGCTTTGATATTGTTCACGTGAAGGATTCATTGGATAGGACATTTGCTACTCGGTATGTCAGGCGACAAACGGTATCATGGGTTTTTTCTCATAATACACAGGATAACAAACATTTTCGTCATTGGCGAAGGCATCAAGCCCTGGATATCTTTACCGAAGGGCAAGGGTATTAAACTCACGATTTCCGAGGAGCGTGATCTTAGGAGGAAACGACTTGCTGAGCAGTAGAGGATTGCCGAGGCTTGTATCAGTACCTTTTTTATGTTCATGTTCCATACGTCGTATGCAAGTTATCCTCCAAAATACATCCACACGGTCGATATGTAACCCACAGGAAACTCAGGGTGGGCTACCAATAGTCTGGGTGTCTGTAAGGCACAATCGCAGCACTCCCTCTTTTTTTCTCCATTTCCCACCTCGAAAACCATCTAGCCATTCTCTGCCTCGAAGAGTCGCTGCCTACGTTCACAGTTGCGATCATTTTGGCCCAGTTGAACGACATAGCGAAACAAGTAAGTTCAAAGAAAGAAGAATGCTCTGAGTATGGTACAGGGTATATTTGCAGATTTTTTGTTGACTGTCGAGAAGGGCGAAGATCAAGGTAAGTGTAATCGCGATGTGGCACCCGAGACAATACTGTAGCGATGGTTGGCGTTTGATCTATGCCAACTGCATGTGTGTATCTAGGCAGATCATAAGATTCACTGTGCAAAGTATCGCCATACAAGGCTTACGTCCAACCAGTAGGCCGAAAGCCAACTGCTTTGTCAAATTGACCCTTGTACTTCTGAAGGTAATCTCTCAGCCTGTCTGAAGTGATCATCCCAAGTGGAAGTAGATGAACGTCAGCTGCGAGTGGATTGGAAGTGAGTAGGTTATTCAGTTCATCATCGGCTTCACATCGTAAAAGAGCTGCCTTGCGTGCGTCGCAGTATACTTTGCTTTCCAATGCATGGGCGATGGCTATGTGGGTGCAATTAGTTGTTTATGGCTGGCAACTCGATGTGTGTACCTTTAAGAACACGTTCTTTTCCAACCGAGTAGGTTCTATTGGCAACGTTATATATAAGCCAAAAGGCTTGATCAAAACGCCATACCCAACGATAAACAACGTGCGACCAGTCCTTCTTTGCTCACAATCTTTCTTTGTTAGCCACGTGTCAATCCCAGATTTATTCATCAGCGTTCCTTGGGAGATTTGCTTTGCCAATTTTGCGCATGCAGAAATGACTAATGGCTGGGGAGGAAAAGTGTACTTCGGGTCCAGGTATGTTGTGTCGAGGTAAACGTGGTCCATTTGTTTCCCTTTCATGGCGGGGTGTAGGACGTGCCTCGGTGAGGCGCGAAAATCACCACAGTGAAGATATCTGAAAACCTTTAAGGAACCGATAAACGGCGATTTGTATTTGCTATCCCCGGTATGTACCGTCTGTGGTCCTTCGAAAAGAAACAGGCAAGAGCCAGGGCAGTGATTCGCCTCTATGAGGGTTACACAAACACCACCAGTATTGGGAATAACGGTCGGGACGTCCATGGGTAATGGATGCACCCACTTTTTATCAACGGAAAGCATCTGAAATATAAGATTAGCTGTTCCTTCTGAGCAATAAATAGGGCCACTCTTCCAGGAGGAAGATAGATTCGTGTAATGGTCTGCATGCGCGTGCCTGATCCGATGATAAGCCGTAAATCTCAAAGATGGTTAAAAATGGTCTACGTTAAAAAGTAAGCAGTGACGTCGGGAATTGTCCCATAACGAAAAGCATCCACGGCGATAGGCATGCCTTGCAAGACCTTGTAGAAAGGTGCTTTGCGCCGGTTGTTCTTGCTTGGTCTGATACTTCGGTCCTCCATTTTTGATGCCTCTTTCCAGGACTCATTTTCCCTGAACGATGACATGAGAACAGAAAATGCATTACTGGAATCATGAGAAGGGATCAATGACGATCCGGATAAAGAAGGCCTCGGCCCTTCGGCTTCCAAGTTGGTGTATGGTTCCAATGAACTATCCTCGTTTTCAAAATATTCATCGTCCTCTTCTCGTGTAGATACAGGGTTCATCATTTCATCATCGCCAGTATCCCAAGGTGCGAAATTATCCATCCTGGATAATCTCGGTGAATCCATGTACAACGGTTCACCATCTCCCTCGGGCGGGACTTCTGCGTTATCTGTCATCTTATTACATACGTGGGCGTCAGCATTGATGGAGTTCTCCGTGATTAACTCCGCAATAAAGTCCTGCCTCTGTGGTTGAAGCAAAACGGGAAATCCAAATGACGGATATATCGAAGACGAAACTTCGTCAACAGCATCGGAGGCCATATTCTTCGACATTTGTAAAAGCACAACATTGGACCGTTGAGCTGTGCAGCCGTTCGGAACGAGCTTACGGTTGGTGGTCGAAGTTTGCGGATGAGAGTCATTGGGCTCCTCAACTATTTCTATCTCGTCGTCGTCTGAATCAATGACAATAATCTCTCTGTCAGCGGGACAGCTCCGTGACAGGTTCTTGGTGGAAAGAGACATAGGAGATTTCTTTGATTTGCTGCCATGTCCATCAAAGAAACGACGCAAGGTAGCTATTGATGAGCCCGAGTTGGTTTTCTGTTTCTTTGATGGCGGCATTGCCAGTGATGCCGTGACGGTCACGCGAGACCTCGGGTTGGCCTCGTGATGCGAGATATGTGATGATCCCGGTCCCGTTTCTAAGATAAAGGCGAGCACCATAGGCGGTATATCTTTTTCACGCTGTCACTTATCATACTATCATGAGCTCCGTCCACGAACCCTCGTCCATCCTTTTCCGTACGCCGTGGAGACCGCCTGTGGCAGTCAGTGGAGAGGGCATATACATCGACCTTGAAGATGGACGGAGGATCATCGATGCAGTTGGTGGCGCTGCCGTCTCGTGTGTCGGTAATGGCCATCCCAAGGTCATTCAAGCCGTTAAAGACCAATTGGACAAAGTCGCATGTATGAACTACTCTGTTTTCCAAAACAAATGTAGTTTGGATTCTAATCCCGTGCAGATGTATACAACATGCAGCTCTCGAGTGAGCCAGCAGAAAGACTGGCCAAGACATTGGTTAAGGATAGTAACGGGGCGTTTGAACTGTGCACATTTGCAGCGGGAGGTGGGCATTGATGAGTTTAACACCGAGCAATCTAACCGACAGGATCAGGCTCTGAAGCCATGGAGGGTGTCATAAAACTCTCCCGACAGGTACATTGTTAACTTCAATGATAATGTGATGATGCAAGCAAAGGCTACAGTATTACGTGTTGACTGGGCAGCCCCAGCGCACCAACTTTATAGCTCGAAAACTGTCCTTCCATGGCAATACTATAGGAACTCTTTCCCTTGCGTACCACCCAACTAGACGTGCGCCATACGTGGCAGTAATGAATTCAACTAACTTTCACCACGTTTCACCTGCATATGCAAAACGCTTTCAACACCCCGACGAAACCGAGGAACACTATGTCGAACGCCTTAAGCAGGAGCTGGAGGACAAATTTCTCGAATTGGGTCCAGACACCGTCATTGGGTGTTAGTCAAAAATTTCCCCCGAGAAACGGCTGACTGATTCACTACTGGTTCGACAGTTGTGGCGGAGACTGTCGTAGGAGCTACAACGGGCGCTCTACCAGCCCCAAAGGGCTATTTCAAAGGTGAAGTTGTTTATAAACCTTACTTTAATTTACTGACTTGCCTTAGCTATGAAATCTGTCTGCGAAAAATACGGAGCTTTGTTCATCTTGGACGAGGTAAGATTCAAGACCATTCCGGCACTTTCCACTTATTAACCACCTTAACATAAGGTTATGAGTGGAATGGGCCGTGGGTTTTATACTATCAGTCCCGTTCCGTTATTGAAATCCACGGGCAGGCATGGGCACCTTACATGCCTGGGAATCGTTTGGAGATGGCGCTTCGGTAAACTATTGTCACCACCCTTATGTTGTCTTAATTGACATCATGCTGTAGCCCGACATCCAAGCCGTTGCTAAGGGACTAGGGGGAGGGTAAGCTGAAGTATTTTGCTTATATCGATAAATACTTGATCCACACAGATATGCCCCGATTGGTGCCGTTTTAATGTCCAAAAAGGTTGCTACTGGGATGCGCAAACCAGGTTTCTGGTTGCACGGACACACTTATCAGGCTAGTAACGTCCCAATCCGAAGACCCATACCTTCCTGACATTATGAGGTAGGCCCACCCCGTGTCCTGTGCTGCTGCGCTTGCGGTACAAGAGGTCATCAAATCTGAAAACCTCTTGGAGAACATTCGCACACAAGGAGCCTACCTCGGTACGAAAACTGCCTTTATATCAATATCAAGCTGACATACTCGCGTGAAGGGGAACTTCTGGAAGAAAAGCTTCGTGGTCCGAACGCGCTGACTGCACCGCTCACATTTGACATCCGCGGTGGCGGTGGTTTTTGGGCAGTTGAATTTGACGTTGACGTGCCAGAAGCTGCGCAGCTGGACTTAAAGGGAGACCGCTTTGCCATACTTGTCCAAGCACGTGCATTGAAAAACGGACTCGTTGTGATGGGTATGCCGGGTGGGGCCACCCTAGAAGGAACGAAGGGCGAGCATATCATATTTGCGCCTGCATACAACGTGACAAAGGAACAAATCGAGGCTATTGTGAGCATATTTGTGCAGAGTGTCGAGGAGATAATCAGAGAGCAAACGACCTAGAGAAAGGCAGCCTGTAGATGTACACGACCTATAGATACACTAGGGATTTGGAGTGACGTTGCTTATATAAGTGAAGGTGTCGCAAAAGAGCGGCCTTTCTCCTTCCAGTATCGCAGGCTAGACGTCCGTGATCCCCTTACCCTGCTTCAGCGCCTACCATCCACTATCGATGGCTTGGGGCATGCACTAAATGGACTTACAACCAAACCATCCACAGGAAGCCACGAGCAACCCAAGTGCATCTGTAGTAAACTTGCAACTCGACTCGTCTACCCCATCATCGTTGACTGAATCGAAGAATTTGCGTTCCAGCGCAAGAGTGAGAGCAGCGAAGCAGAACAACAAATCCAAAGGCAAAGGCAAAGAACGTGATTTATCCCTCTCAGAGCAACCGTCCTCCGCAATTTTGTCCGAACCCTCCACATCTAGAGTCACCCGTTCAAGCAGCAATTCAATTCGAGCGACCCGCTCTAAAGATTCTACCTCCGGGAAACCGAAACCCAAGGAAGAAGCATCCTCCCGCGCCAACAAGAGGTGTGTGATGATTTTCATTCCTCACCTCTTGCAAGTCTCTGACAACTGATAAAGAGCCCGTCGGAACCCACCTGCTCAATCCCTCGGCGTGACCATCAACGAACCCTCCAAA
Source organism: Amanita polypyramis BW_CC (assembly GCA_001691755.2). Lineage (NCBI taxonomy): Eukaryota > Fungi > Basidiomycota > Agaricomycetes > Agaricales > Amanitaceae > Amanita > Amanita polypyramis. The sequence goes on along the minus strand of JNHY02000063.1, from coordinate 56,234 downwards.
GACACCAAAGGCAAGAAACGTGCAGCACCGGAACCAAGTTCCGGCGACGAAGAGATTACAGGATCTTCTACTAAACGACCTAAAACTTCATACGCTTTAAGATCAACTACCGTATCCATAGAGTCATCAACCATGAATCGTAAAACACGGTACGTTTTGATGTTGGCTATGCACTACGGTATCGTAATCATACGTGTCTAGTACAACTGCTACCAAAGGAAAGTCTCCAGCGAAGAGCAAGATCATTGCAAGCACGTCTAGAATCGCTGACGAAGACTTAGAAATGCTTGATGCAGAGTATCGAAACGAGGAAATGAATGACAAGCCACCCCTAGAAGACCCACCGAAACAAAGTCATGAAGAAAATCCTGAGAGCAATGTACATGACGCGTTTGGTCATGCGGCTGAAGGTCCAATTCCTGGCGATGATGACGGCGGGGATGCCGAAAGTAGAACCGGTCCTGATGCCGAGAACCTAAGTGGCGGAGATACCAATCATGGTGTCTTTGACGAGGCGGCAACGGCTATGGCAATTTTTGGTGATTATCGTCAGATTGGTTCTTATATGTTATCGCAGTCTTCTCGACTGAAAACCCTGTTAAATAACATCAAGAGCACTGCGGAACCGACGGCACGACTTCTTGCCTTGCAAGAGTTGAGTGAACTCCTTAGTATCAGCACTGAAGACACATTGGCGGGCTCTTTTCAAGTGGAGTCATTCGTAAGAGAGCTTGTCAGGGTCCTTGGAGGACAGGGCGCAGAAGATGATGAAGACGAAGATGGGGATCAGGAGATGCATGGTCAAGATGAAACTGCGGCCTTGGCCGCAGCTCTGTCTATGAGTGGAGGTGCGTACCAAGGCGACGAGAACCTTGAGGCCCAGGTCCTCGCGTGTCGGTGCCTAGCAAATTTGATGGAGGCTCTACCGGGCGTGGCGCATACCGTTGTATATCATGGGGCTATTCCGGTTCTATGCAGCAAGTTGATTGAAATTTCATACATCGATCTTGCCGAACAGACGTTGAGTGTAAGTGACGTCGCATATGATTTGTTCATTTCTTGATTTCACCATTTGAACATAGACATTAGAGAAAATTTCAGAGGAGTATCCCAGTGCTATTGTCCGCGAGGGGGGGTTGGCTGCCCTGTTGAATTATCTTGATTTCTTTTCTATTGCAGTCCAGCGCACAGCCCTGCAGGCTGCTGCGAATTGCTGTCGCAATGTATCGACGGAGTACTTCCCGATGGTTCGCGGCGTTTGGCCGATCATTCGGAACTGCTTGTCATACTCAGACCAGCGCCTCGTCGAGTTTGCTTGCCTTTGTGTTATTCGCGTCATCGATTCTTATAATCGCTCATCAGTCGAAAACTTGGAGGCACTCGTTGACATTGAACTGATTAAGGCCGTTAACCAACTCTTGTTACCCGCAGGGGGGTCGCCTCTCATTGCTAGCAATACGTATACGCTACTATTACGAGCCTTGGCAACCTGTGCAAGGGCCAGTGCAAAGATAACAGTGACTCTACTGGAGGCGGACATTGTTGATATCCTTTATCAAATTCTCACTGGCGTATTGCCGTCAGCCAATGTTGGAGGTGATTGGAATCAAGATATTGAACGTCAAGGTCTTGGAGGTGGTATCGCAGACATGACAGTGATGGAGAATTTGGGTCATCGGCCGAAAGAACAAATTGATGAAACGTTGGGCCTTATATCGGAATTGATGCCACCACTGCCGAAAGGTATTGCGCACTCCATATCTACTTTAGCTTTACTTGACGAAACTTTAGACGGTGTTTTTGATCACAAAGCATACACAGAGAAATCTTTAGCACGACTCGTTAAGGCTAGAGCTAGGGCTGAAAGGGCTGCAGCACGTCAGGTGGCAAATTCTAACGTTGTCCCTGCAGCTCCGTCGCAACAAGTACCCTCGGAGGCGGGTCCACCAACACCCTCGGATGGCCTGTCTGTAGAAACAGCTACAGCTGATAGCGGTACCCAAGAAACCGAAGAGCGTCGTGCAGCAGAAACGAAGAAGGAAACTGCACCCGATCGGACTGAATTACTGCGTTCCAAACCGCAGGCTGTTGGCAGGTTCATGCAATTAACTGTTCCTGTTTTGGTCGACGTATACGCGGCAAGCGTGTACGCTCCCATTCGAATAAAGGCTCTGACTGCCATACTTAAAGCTCTCAGCTTTCTTGATGCAGAAGGCCTTAAGCATGTTTTGGCGGTGTGTTCTTATCTATAATACCTTTCACCTATGATACTCATATTATTGGTAGTCTGTTCCTGTCGCTAGCTTCGCCGCCTCAATCTTGTCTTCAAAAGACCACCCTTCGCTTGTCATAAGTGCTCTGCAGCTGGTTGATCTTCTTTTGGGAAAACTGCCACAACTGTATAAACCAACATTCAGACGAGAAGGGGTATTCCATGAGATTGAGATTTTGGCGGCTCGACCTCTCAGCCAGTCCTCGAAAGCAAAGGAGAAGGACAAAGATTCTTCATCTGCGCCAGACTCCGGGAACGTGACGCCTGCCCCAGTAATGTTCACGGCGCCAACTCCAGGATATAGAAAATTAACTTCGTTGTCCCTGGAGCCCGAGGATGCAATAACATTGCGGGCCCGAGTTATACAATTCAGGTACCTCAAAGTTGAAGAAGAAAAGGAAGAGGATGATGCGTTTGGCATTCTTCGTCGTCTTAATGAGCGTCTCTCTTTGTCCAATGCCACTGAAAGGGAGTTGACAGAGGCACTCCGTGAGCTTGCTGATCTTTTCTCTTTTCCTCACACGTCTGTGTCAAGCTTCGAGTTGATGCAAAGTGGTGTTGTTGACGGTTTGCTTAAATTATCAACTGAGCAAGGTCGATTGAGTACGCCCAACTGCCTTGTTTTCCTGGTCATTCACTTTGCTTATTATTATGTTTCTGTAGTTCCCATCGACAGGCGAAAGGAACTTATGTTCAATGCCTTCACTTTTCGTAAGCCGAAGCATACGAATACGAATCAAATTCCTTTTGTCACTTTGGTGAAAAAGCTTCAGGAAAGCCTCACAAAGATGGAATCATTCGATGTTGTGACTGTGGCGCAAAATATGGATGGTGTGTTCACTGTTCCCAAAAAGAGCTACAGCTTTTTTTCATGATGTTCCTAGATTCTAAACGCAGTTCCCCGTCACTATTGGCTCGGCAATTACGACTGAGGCTGCAGGCTGATGATAATTCCGATATTCCTCGAAACCTCCATAACATCGTGGTTTCCATTCATGCAATTGCCACATTCCAGGCCCTTCATGATTATTTGAGACCACGGGTGGCTGGTTTGATAGGAGGAGGTTCGCGTCTCTCTGGAATGCTTGCTGCCATCGCGGCTGGGCTAGGAGGACCATTGTCTGGAGGGAACCTAGACAATAATGCTCCTAAGAATTCGAGAGGAACGCCGGATGCTGCACCTGCTGGAACTTCCTCAATTTCAAATGCAGCCAACGACCGCCCTCGCCGAAGCCGACGCCTTAGCGCTAAAACCGCAGGTGGATCAGTGAATAAAGGTGACGAGTCGAGTGATGCTAATGTGATAGCAGAAAGCACCACATCACAAGCAGGCGATTCGAGCGTGGGACCCAGTTCGGGCGAAACGGTATATGCCGATTTTACTGACGATGAAGTCGACGCCGACGTCTTCGACGAGGAAATTGAGCAAGAGCAGTTATCAGGCGATAAGACTGTGACACTATCCGTAGCTGAAGGTACGACTTTCACCTTCAAATAACAGCCACTGTTAACCTTTTTTAAAGACGGCTCTAAAGTTGAAGCGCAGACTCCTGATGGCACGCGAATCGCCACACCCAATTCCTCTTCATCGAAAAGTGCAGTGGCACAACCCTCGCGCGGTGGTCAGGCAACAAAGGCCTCGTATGCAGCGGCTCTCAAAGCGAAACCTACCGACTGGCACCTCGAATTTTCCATGGACGACCATATCCTACCATTGGACTTGACAATATATGGAGCAATTCACCAGTACGAAACACGGAAGAAGAGCGGAACACATCCGAGTATGTTCTGGCAGGGTATGTATACTGTCAAATTTAAGAAGGTACCTGGTCCTGCGACGCCTGATTGTAAGTAGTATGCATATTTCTGAGGATTTTGAGGGGTAAACTCGTCGTTTAGATGGTGCCGAAAATGGATCTAAAGTTCGGTCGCCGAGTCCTTCCTTGTCTTCTCTACCAGAAGATGCACCTCACGCGAAAATCTTACGTCTCCTGCGAGTCCTACACCAGCTGAACGTAAATGAGGCGGAGCGAACAGTATTTGCAGGGGAAAAGAGGAATTTACCGGAACCAGCCTTTATCAACAACAAATTGACGGCGAAGCTGACTCGGCAGCTCGAAGAGCCCATGATTGTTGCGAGGTACAATACTATTTTTGTTCTCCAGGTTGAAGCTTAAATTGGCCATCAGCTCCTGCTTGCCGGACTGGGCACTGGATCTTCCGCAACATTTCCCATTCCTCTTCCCCTTTGCTACTCGTTACAATTTTTTGCAGTCCACGTCATTTGGATATGCTCGTCTCATCCTAAAATGGCAAAGCCAGCAGTCTCGGGGGCAGGATACTTCACGCAGGGACGACGGAATAGGCTTCCTCGGTCGTTTGCAACGTCAGAAAGTTCGCATTTCTCGGAAACATATGCTAGAGTCCGCTGTCAAAGTGTTTGAACTTTATGGCTCCTCATCATCAATTTTGGAGGTTGAATACTTTGAAGAAGTCGGCACTGGCCTAGGGCCTACTCTCGAGTTTTACTCCCTAGTTTCAAAAGAGTTCGCCAGAAAGGACCTCAAGATCTGGAGAGATGCGGACCATCATGGAACTGGCTCTTATGTACATCATCCACAAGGTCTATTTCCTGCACCAATTAGTCCTGAAGATGTAGCAAATGACGGCGGGCAGTAAGTTCTCAGGACTTTTGTTAGTGTCTTTCTAAGTACGGTTCGACAGGAAACGAACCCATATTCTTCGTGTTATTGGACAATTTGTCGCAAAGGCCATGTTAGACTCTCGAATAATTGACTTGAATTTCAACAAGATCTTCCTTAAGCAAGTGCTTGGAGGGGAAGTACCGTTGACTATCGCATCCCTTAAGGTAGCTCTCCTTAACTTGGATATCGGGCTAACTGCTAACATAAATGCAGCTTGTAGACATCGACCTTGCCAACTCTCTGGGAAAATTACAGAGTATGGCTGCAGGGCAAAAATCGAGTGATAGAGTGAGCATTAATGCCAATCGTTTTACAATAGCTTGACTGACCAGGATGGCAAGCTTGCACGTAAAATTGCTTTGGTGGAAGCAGGTAAAATTGAAGATCTAGCACTGGACTTCACAATTCCTGGGTACGATATCGAACTTCGGGTCAGGCAGCCTTCTATTCCCCATAGTATACGACTAATGAGAAATTTACAGCCCGGTGGACGGGATATCGCAGTATCATCGGAGAATGTCAACGAGTACATTAACGGTGTGCTAGATGCGATCCTAGGAAAAGGAACCCAGATCCAAGCTAAGGCATTCAAAGAGGGGTTTTCAAAGGTATTCCCCGTCTCAGACTTGCAGGCCTTTTCCGCAGATGAGTTGGCCATGCTATTTGGCAATTCGGATGAAGACTGGAACATCGATAGTAAGTCAAACCACAGACAATTGGAGCAGCCACCTCATGATTTCGTAGCCTTGGTCGAAGCGATTAAGGCGGACCATGGCTTTAACGTCGACAGCAAGGCTATTCGCGATCTTATAGAAATCATGTCTGAATATGACATACCGATGCGCCGTGCATTCTTGCAGTTCATCACCGGTAGCCCGAAGTTACCGATTGGCGGTAATGTTAAAAAATAGCTGAAAATAACTAATCACTGACGTTCACTAGGTTTCCGAGGTTTGAATCCTCCGCTTACCGTAGTCCGCAAGCCTCATGAAGCGCCATTTACTGCTGATGATTATTTGCCGAGCGTGATGACCTGCGTCAATTATCTCAAGTTACCTGAATACAGCTCAAGTGGTGTCATGAAGGAAAAATTACAAACGGCGGTACAAGAAGGAGTTGGCAGTTTCCACTTATCATAATCGTTGTATTCCAACTACAGCCTGTGCTCTTAATATGTTAGCAATAGACTTTCAATTTCAGTTATGCATGACTAAGCAACTTATATAAGTCATAAAGTTCTGCTATTACCACCATGTCCAAGCACCACCCCGGTGCGTACTCATAGTGTCCTGAGAGAGAGAGAGAGGAATATAGCTAACGTGATTTTAGATCTTATAATGTGCAGACGCCAACCTGGCATAGGTGTGTTGCGTGTAACCAACGTTGTTCGTCTCACAAATAGACATCTTTGCAGCTATTGGTCGTCTATGTGAAAAATGTGATGGGAAATGGTACGTGTGTCCACTGAATATGACTGACACACTAATTACCGACTTTATAATAGTCCTGTTTGCGATTCGTACGTCAGGCCAGAGACTTTGGTACGCATCTGTGATGAATGTAATTTCGGTACGTACGGAGGACGCTGTATCATCTGCGGGTCTCCTGGTAGGTTTGTCCCTTACACGGATACAATTTTTGCTAATTAGTTTACAGGTATTTCCGATGCATATTACTGCGCTGAATGCACTCGGTTGGAGAAGGATCGCGATGGGTGTCCTAAAATTGTAAACTTGGGAGCAAGCAGAACAGATCTCTTCTACGAGAGACGTCGTCTAGGTGTGCCACTTTCAACAGTTTTCGCATTGCACAGCTAAGAGGGTTTCTAGGGTTCAAAAAAGGATAGTTATTGTATGTGTGTACATGTGATCAGTAATGCTACAAGTTCGAGATCAACTTATGATATACAGTATATGGTATTATAGGTGGTATGGCATGTCGACCATCGATATCGAAGTTTTGTCTAGAGCATCGGGTTATGCAAACTCTTTTTAAACACAAATGCTCCTACTCACCGGAAGATCTGCATGTCGACCTGCGGTTAGAATGAGAAATCAAGCTTCCCTAGCATAGCATATCATCGAATTGAAAGCCTCACCTTGGATTTGAAAACTACGAAGAAGTGGGTATCATCGTGGGTATCGATCCTAAGGCAATCGTGGCACAAATCACGGGGGCAATATACGCATCTAAACCACTCTCCCTTTATCGGCAAGACGCAACAATCGCATACCGCGGATCTGTGGACAAGGTCCTCGAGATAGGCTATATATGGTATTAGTTGAATTTCTGCCTGCTGCAGTCCACGTCCGAACCTTTGGGATCATCGGGCACGTAAGATCGTTCTGTAGCTCCAGCAGGGTCAATGTACCTGCAGGGTAAAGTCAGAGATCATGCACAGTATGCGATACAATTCATACATCTTAGGAAGGAAGGGCGAGGGCGATTCTATAGCTCTGTCAACGGGTCGGGGTAATCTGAAAAAGACATGGTTGGGATTGTGGACTTCATAAGAACGCTCTTCACAGATTTGACACTAATGATTCATCGATACGCCATCCATTGGAGATAAATGGGACGCTCACAAGACTATAACTGGTTGGCGATGAGGAGCAATTGACACATTGATATCTTACGCCAATTATGGTCTTATACGATTGGATTGAGTTATACCAAGGGGAAAAAAGTTGTGAACAAACCTGTCGACAATGACCACAAAACAGCTGATGGTCGCGCTGCTCCAAGCTAACCGACCCAAGGCTAGTAGAAATATCGACGTGAGAGGTACTTGCCGACAAGCTGGGAGCGAAACCGCGCCCAATTGCCGGGGCATCTGACTTTAAATGCCTTGCAAGGGTGCTCAGTTCATTGACCTTATTAAGACTCAGTTACACGTATTTGAATGACAGAAATAATTGTGACCTTCTCCGAGTCGAGGTGATAAGGAATCTGATGATGTCGTCAACGAAGAATTGAACTCTCAAAGTGGACCCACCTTTAGCATGATATGTGTTGAATCATGTCCACCATCAGTAGCGTCCAAGTTCCCAGGCAGACCAGCGGATTCACAATTTTGACATATGTCGACGCCACAATATGGGCAATGAAAACGTGCTCCAACGACATCTTGCAGACAACTAGGTGGGCGTCAGAAACTACAGAGAATAGCTTGTGTTGAGACATACTGCACGCAGACTACGCCGCGATGTAGAAGTGCTGTAAGTAAATAAGTAGAGTTCGGTAGGATTCAGTAATTTGGCATACGTTGTTCCTCCTGAGAGGGGTGAACTCGGAAAGACTTTGAGACTTCCACATCTGAGACCGCGATGAACGCATGACTAGGATGTAGGTCATGCGCTTGGCTGTAGGGAATATGTTAGATTAATGCAGCGTAAATCGAGGGCCACGAACCTATAGCACGATTGACACATGTGGATATCCGAACAACGCACGCATTTGTATCGTTTTTTGTCCGTCGCATTTGTGCACATCGAACATATGCGTATTTTACTCTCATCTTGCTCTAAGGAAACATCATTGAATTGACGTTTAGAGGACCAGTATATAACTTACGAAGGTCAATCCATCTGTTACTCTCCCACACCTGCTCTCTGAAGGCATGCCTTAGTTTACCCTTTTGGGGAGCCGACCTGTGGAATTTTGACAAATCCTGATATTCTGCGTATGACAAAGTCGATGGGCCTGACATTGGGGAGGATTCAGAATCCCTTCCACCTTCGATTGCGTGGAAGATTCCATAGGACTGAACACACTCCGCGCATAACTCATACCCAGACAATGAATGATGTCCAACTCCATTATTACCGCCCGGAAGTGGCGGTAAAGGTCTGTTACGATCGGAATTCGCTAACGACTCTGAGCTAGCGACAAGCGTGTGGGAAGATGGAGCCGATAGATAAAATGATCGTTGAGTAGGCGGAGGTGGATAAGTATGATTGATAGTACTGTTTTCAGTAGACATTGCATTTGTGGGGTCCTTCGGCCCACAGGTATAGCACACATAGCGGATAGTTTCCAGCAGGACACCGCAGTGAGAACAGTCTGTCACAACCTCTGGTGGCGGTGAAGTCATATTGCGAGGCAGGGCTGACTCGTACTCGGCTGGAAGATGTGGATATTCCTCCAGGGAAACGCTAGACATGGAGCTGACATGTCCGTTGTTTTCTGGGACAATACCCTGAGACACCAGCCACGCCAACTGCATGGGAGATGGTCTCGAACGCATTTCCCGTTCATCCACTCGAATCTCTTCATTATAGCCATCGTTCTCCTGGTCGTGCGAGGAATCAGGTCTGTAATTGTAATAGTACTTTCCGCGCGTGTCCTGTTCCAATGAGATACCATCGATAGATCCTGAATCAAGTTGCGAAGAATTATCGCGCTCTTTATATTTACGGTGTATGTTGCCAAGGTTCATCCGAATGTTCAACGTCCTCTGCTCCCTTAGCCATGCGGCATGACGATCGTTGATAGATACAGGCTCAAAATTGAGGCTCGCAGCATCTCCGTTATGCCCTAGCTGCTCTACCATATCAAGCTCGTCTTCCTCATTTTCCGCCCATCGTCGTTCCGCACCGGGCGCCGTTCCGTTCCCGTATCGCGTTGTATCGGAGTTGACAATATCTTCAATAACATCATCCTCTTCAGCGTGGTCTGGTAGTGAGAACCCGGCTGAACTCGAGAGGTGCTGAGACAGGGATTCATTTTCCAGTACATATCGCCCATTTGATAGGTTTGATGCCACGATATAATCTCGAGAGCTTACGGTAACGTCGTCATCGTCCTCTGGTTCTCGTCTAACGGAGTCGAATGGCTGGGAAAACTGAGTTTCGCTATCGTCACGATATTCGTCTAAACTTGCTGTATCTGATAGGTGGGTGTCAAATTCGATGTTTACCTCGACGTGCATAGTGATCTTTTTGGACCCGGTGCTGCGTCCAGAAAAGATGGACGAGTTGGAGGGCGGAGGGGCGTCGTCGTTTCCATCATTAAAGAAATCAACGGCGTCGGACAGATCATCGTCGGTTGAGATGTTCGTAATCTCCCCGTCGTCGTCCTTGTAGGCGATCATGTAGGAGGTCCCTGTGAGTGAAAAGCATTCCTCGACCTGTGTACAGATGAGTTATATATGCTGTAATTTGTAATGCAGTGGGATGAGTACCTTACTGCGCAGGAGATCATAGGTGCAATTTCGAGCAGAATGAAAGGAAATGCGCTTGTGCTTGCGGTTGAAGGTGCATTTTACGAGGAGTGGTTTGCCTAGGCGAGTGCTGCTTGACATGGGAGGGGTGCCTGCGCACCGCAGCCAGGCTTGTCCGCAGCGACCCAACCCTAACCTTGGACAAGGGTCAGCCCTAACCCTGCTCTAATATTAGAATCAGCTGACTATTACTGTTCACGGAATCCGCTGTCATGGCTTGCCGTGGTTCCCCTCCTTTCTCATGCTGACATCCGTCCTGCGCCGCTCGTCGACGCTCTACAGAGCAATGTCCACTCTCAGTCGTCCCCATAATTGGAAGGCCGCAGCTCCAGATCCAGCTCACGGGATCACCTTTGCAGCACAGTCAAACCTTCCTAAGTTCCCGCTTCCAGATCTAGACACGACCCTTGCACGTCTGAAGGAGTCCTTGAAGCCCATTGCCTGGTCTGATCAAGAATATAGCGTGGTGGGGAAGAAGATTGACGACTTCGCTTCAGGCAAAGGCCTCGAGCTTCAGAAGATCCTTCTAAAGCGTTACAACGAGACACCTCATTGGCTTGAACAGTGGTGGGATGATGGTGCATATCTCGGATATAGAGACACGGTAATTGATCTAGTTACTCCTGTAACACTTAGCTAAATCACCGTAGCCTGTTATAAACGCGTCTTATTATTGTACGCGGGCATGAAAGCTTTATAGGTGCATATATTTATTCACTGTTAATCTAGATGGGTTCGATGCGCAGCCAGCACACCTTCCGCAAACCCCGGCTGCCCGTGCAGCAGGGCTAGCACGCGCAACCATGACATTCAGGAAGCAATTCAAGCAAGGCACACTTAAACCTGAAGCAACGAAAGAGGGTGCTCTTTGCATGGATACATATCGGTAATGATGCTGTGCTTGCCATTCGCACTTTTTTCATTTGTGTCCAGGTGGATGTTTGACTGTTCTCGTGTTCCTGGACAAGACATAGATTGGGGTGTCTCCTACGCAAAAGCTGGAGATTCTGGAGACTCTGGTCATATCGTCGTCATCCGAAACAACAGGTTTTGGAAGGTGGAAGCTGCAGATAATGGACAAATTCTCAGCACGGCTGAGTTTGAAAGGTTAGTCCGACTTACGTAACGTCAAATTCTTTTCTCATGTATCTAGGCAATTCCAGCACATATATGAGAATAGTAATGGAGATTACCCCGGCGTCGGTGTCTTGTCAGCTTCCCATCGTGACATTTGGGCTGCGGTACGTTGTCTTTGGAGATACCTACAACTGTGACATGCGAGCCTCGTAGGATTATGGAAATCTCGCATCTTCTCTTCGCAACTCTGAAATTATCCGTGATATCCACTCCTCTGCGTTCATCATCTGTCTGGACTCGTCTAAGCCTACTACGCCGGAACAACATAGCCGATACCTGTGGCACGGCGACGTCGTTGACGGCATTCCAATTGGACTTCAAAATCGTTGGGTTGATAAGCCTCTGCAGTTTATAGTATTCGACAACGTAAAGGCTGGTATCCTGGGAGAACATTCTATTATGGACGGCACACCAGTGGCCAGGCTTTGTGACGAAGTGTTGGAAATGTTACATGATCGCTCTTTTGATCACGGATCTGGGTCCACAGCGTTGGTGCCTACACCATTGGACTGGGAGGTATCACCAAGTATCTCGGAAGCCATCTCCAAGGCCGATACCGCAGCTCGGGAGCTCATTGAAGACCACGAATTGAATTTCCATCTTACGCGTTATGGAAAAGCTGCTATCAAGGCTTTTAGAGTTTCCCCTGATTCATGGGCGCAGATGATAATCCAATTGGCACATAAGCGCCTTATTGGCGACGCAAAAAGGATTGGTGGTACTTACGAAGCTGCGTCAACCCGTGGCTTCTACAAAGGGCGAACCGAAACCATACGAGTAGTTACTAGCGAAGCGGATGCGTGGGTCCGAAGCATGGATGACCCATCGGCTACTATAGAGACGCGAAAGAAGCTTTTCGATGCTGCCGCGGGAAGACACGTAGCACTGGCAAAAGAGGGCGGCCGAGCACAGGGCATAGACCGTCATTTGTTTGGTGGGTGACTAATTGTTTCTGTCAGGATTTACCTCAATTGTAATCTTGTAGGGTTAAAGAGTTCATTGAAAGATGGAGAAGAAGTGCCTGCGCTGTTCACGGACCCTGTTTACACGAGGGGAAATTACTGGACATTGAGTACTTCAGCCGTCTTTTCAAAGCATTTCCCTGTCTATGGTTGGGGAGAGGTTCGTAGTTTGTTCGTTTCTCCGTGATGTTTATACATTGGGGTCGTTTTAGGTCGTACCAAAAGGTTTTGGAGTGGCTTACATGACTGGTTATGACGGTAAAAGTTTTATCTTTTCCTTCTTGCACACTATCTCACTTTCTTGCAGATCGTCTGCAATATACCATCACGTCGCGAAAGGAGATGCCCAATGCGAAGTTCTGCGAGGAGATTGTTAAAGCGGCGGATGATCTTTACGATTTACATGCAAGCCTGAGCAAGTCTAAATTATAGTTAGAACTGATTGTACGGGTGTTTCAACTGGGCCAAACAATAGACACCATGTTATTTGACTAGTAGGAGGATGGTAAGAAGCGGAGGAGGTGCGTATTAGCAGTAAATGAGACTATGTTAGATAGCTACGATCTATGGTCACTATCGTGACTCATTGATTATTAGGGGGTTATTTGACGCGATTTACTGTCGCGCTGTTCTTTCCGGAACTTTGCGCTTTCCACCCTGCCGGGATCTGTTGTCTTAGGCCGCAGGGTTACCGTCGATAATACCAACAACCGGTTGCGGGGAGCCCCTCAAAAATGATAACACACCGGTTCGAGTCGTCACAAATCAGAAACAAACACAAACGCGAAGAAGTAGCGCGCAAAAGGAAAAAGGAAAAGAGCCAAGAAAAACTCAAAAGACGGTTGGCGTTAGCTAAAGCGGAAGCCAATGATCCTGCTGCAAAGAAAGTGCGTACTCAGCTTAGCTGCAGGACGAATCACAGCTCAACCAGCGTGCCAGAAACGACGAGAAGAAAATGTTCCGCGAACGCTGGATAACATGCGGGAGTACGACCCATCCACGATTTCCATGGCAGGGCTTTCATCGAGTGGTGGTCCGCCACCCGAGGAACAGGATGAAATAACCGAGGATATCGCTTCAGACCCATTCGCGGAGTATTTCGCCTCAGACGATCCGACTGTCCCTCCAAAAATTCTGATTACGACTTCCCCAAAGGCGACGAAAGCAACGTATGATATCTGCGACGAGTTGGTGGGCGTGTTTCCTGGTGCCGAGTTTATACGGCGGAAAAAAGGGAAGGGGTTTGAGATAGGGAAAATTGCGGGGTGGGCTGCGGGCCGGGGGTACAAGCATTTGTTGGTGGTGAATGAGGATATGAAGAAGCCTAGTGAGTTTGATGTCCGGATATCTTTCTGTCGCTGATGAGGAGGCTAGACGCTATCACATTTGTGTATCTGCCCAACGGCCCAAGTGCGTACTTCAAGCTAACGTCTATCGGGCTGACGAGAGATATCTTTGTATGTTATTAATTTAGGTTAACAATGATACTGAACTGATGCTAGTTCTAGGGACATGCACGCGCAACGCCGCACTATCCAGAACTAGTGCTGAACAATTTCACAACACGGTTAGGCCACCTCGTCGGACGTATGTTCCAAACGACGTTCCCTCCGATGCCCGAATTCCAGGGCCGGCAAGTCGTCACACTACATAACCAGCGTGATTTCCTGTTCTTCAGACGACATCGGTTGGTGTTCGTTCCCAATTGTTTGGGTTGCCTAACTTAGGTCAGGACAACAGATACGCCTTTCGTTCCGAGGAAAAAGTGGCACTGCAGGAGATCGGCCCGCGTTTCACGCTAAAACTAAGATGGGTAAAGAAGAACATACCTGCTGTCAGAAATTTCGGTGAAGCCCCTAAGCCATTAGAGTTTGATACCGAGGAATCAGGAGAGAATATGGAAGAGGGATCCCAAAAAGAGGCTGTCGCAACCGTTGTTCCACCCAGAGAAGACGAGTATATTTGGCAGTGGAAGGTAGGCTAGTCAAACAAAGTTAGCGATTTTTTAACTTATTCATTCACCTAGCCCAAGCTGGAGACGACAAGACGGACATTTTTCTTGTGAACTCGGGGGCCTGTATATTATTTATTATAAAACCGGCGTCCAGCCAAGATACAGTATACATCATTCGGTAGCTATATTATATATAAAAGCAATGTTCGGTGTTATACAACAAAGGGAATAGTAGAGAGTGGTACAGGTAGACGGGTTATGGGCCAGTATCATGACGCACCGGTAATGGCGACGACAGATTACTATAGCGCTTCAGACGAGATCGCGATTTCTTAGGCGGCAGCTGGGTAAACTTGTCGGTAGAACCTGGATCGTGTGGACTGAAGGACAGTCCATATGTACTGCAATTGCGACCCGTAAATGCCTCCTTTGTTGTAGGCAAAGCAACCCGCAGTGGACCCATAGAGTTGAGGACTACGAAAATATATCAAGCCGCACATAATCCGATGGAGTTAGATCTCACTAATGTCTTGCTTCCGTCGTCGTCGGATGAAAATAAACAAAAGAGATAGTAAGATGGCTACAACCAGGACCCCGGCGAGAACTCCGCACACGATTTCGATAATACGATGCCTGGTCCATGAAGTATGGGAAAAGGGCTTTATGTTGATGTCGTTGGTGCCGACCAGTATACCCTCAATGGAGAGGATAGACGCATTGGTCAATAGAGTTATTGACAATGTATGATGCCCCTCTTGTAAGGGTGCTGAAGAGTAAAGAGTGTGCGTACGTTCGCTATCGAAGGTGTATGAACAATTGTCGCGGCCATCCAACAGGCAGGACAAGGAAGGAATGTCGACGTTGACTATTCCTATGGTTCCAGCGATGGACACCAAGGATCCTGCGTCGGAAGAATGAGCCCGGTCGCAAAAAAGTAATAATTGGCTGATAGACAGACCGTTGAAGTCGAACGTGGCTGTCGCGTTCTGCTCGGTGGTGAAGTGAGCAGTGGGAAGAACGACCCAGGTACCAAGGTAGGTGATGGTGGGGTCGCTATGGCCAAGGAGCAGAGAATGCACCATTAGCGAGGCAAGGCATCCAAGAGGGGACATTGAGAGAGGCAGGCATATAAGGAGGAGGCATGGGGACGGGGAGGACCGGAGGACCGCAACAGGTTGGCGGGCTGGCAATAGATGACGACGCCGCGTTGGATGATCTGCGCGAGTCGCGTCGAACGCCACTGTTTGATCGAAACCTTAGATCCGATCTTCCATGGCCAGACTGCCCCCCAAAAACGAGGACTACGGCTCCAAGCACTACTGGTGACTACTCTCCCCGTGTCCCACCGTACTCTTGCTTTCTATTCACCTACAGGAACCAGCGATACACACTGTGTGTCTGCCAGCCGGCTTGTGGCTGGATTATTCGTCATTCACCTGATAATCTAGGGACAATGCCAGCGACTTTGACTGGTTCAAGTCATACGCAGATCTCGCGCCCTATATCTACGATCTAATTCCTGACAGAAGATCTTCCCGCATCCTAATCCTTGGCTGTGGAAACTCCAAGCTATCAGAAGAGGTATAGCGTAGACTCTCTATCCATTCCCATTTACGATGGCAACTGATCCAGATGTGGAACGACGGGTACAAGAATATCATGAACACCGATGTGAGTGGAGACTTTGACTTGGTTCTAGGCGCACGGATTGAATAGGCTAGTATTCGTCTGTCGTTATCGAACAAATGCGCCAACGCCACGGAAATACCCGTCCCGAGATGGAGTGTAAGTTTGTGAATTCTTGGGCTCAGGGCTTGGGTTTAAGCTAAGCCCAGGGCACGAAATGGACGTCAGGGATTTGAAGTTCGAAAGTGGCACATTTGATGTTGCAATTGATAAAGGTCCATCACGAGTCATTTACGGGTCCAAACTCATTAATCCTGTTCAAGGTACGATGGACGCAATGATGACCGCAAAGGGAGACGTCTGGGTAAGTAGTGTAATGTGATTGCTCGCGTTTATCAACTTTGCGTGATTTGGAGGACCCGCCTCCATGCGTTGTCGAGGACTGCACCAAGGAAGTGGACGAAGCAATTCGGTACAGGACCCAGCTTCTGTCTGACCAAACATTCTAAACTGACCATACCCCAGAGTCTTGCGTAAAGGAGGCATCTTCATATACATCACATTCGGCCAGCCGCACTTTAGACGACGGTACTTGACCAGACCTGATACAACGCTAGAGATCAAGCAGCTCGGAGAAGCATTTCATTACTATTTATATATAGTGCGTACTTAGAATACATATGCATATGTGCGAACAATACCAGCAAGCTTGCAACCAATAGTCCCCTGAGATGTGCATGGATCAGAATAGGAATTTGACATTCTTGTAGAAGTCAAGCAACGGATTCTCTCCGTTACGCAGCCTCACTCTGCTGAGATCTGCGTACGTCGACATATATTCCGCGTGCGTGAATACGCTGGATTTCCGTTCACCAACAGGCAGACCTGTGGATGAGGTCACCCCATCGAGAGGTGCTCGTCTATTGCTTGGTTGGTGTGAGAAAAAGAAGTTCCGTCCAAGAAAAAACGAGGTCGAGACTGATGACAACGGTGATGTCCACGAAGGATACGAGGAATCTGGGGACGCGGTTGGGGCAGGCCGAGACAGTAGGTATTCGTACATGTCTCTCAGCTGCTCAAAATTTGTTGGGAAGAAAATATCGAAATAACCCTGCTTCACGAGCAACTTTGTACATGGTACGGTGACATTCCGGAAACGCGTCTGAACCACCGGGGCATTTGTACCAGGGATGGTGTCTGGCAAGGAAGAAAAGTCGGAAAGAAGGAGCCTATGTCGTGGAAAGTACTCTCGCAGGGTTCGGAGAAGGCTTAATAACCGGGTTGGTATATATTCCTCCACGGAGAAATTCGGAGCAAACGGTAGTTTTGTGAATACCTTCCTGGCCGCCTCAGAGGCTCGCAAAAATCTGCTTATCGGAGGTTGCTGACCAAGTTTCCCCCGGATGTCCAGGAATGATGTAATGAGAGGATCGGAGACTGGGGTGTACAACATATCGAATTCTCCATTGCGGTCGATCGAAACCACTCCCTGATACGGCTGGAGTGTCCGTAAGTCATATCTCACGATATCGTGTGCAAAGTTGTCCTATTTAATGAACAAGTCGAATTAGTAATTAACGTCAATGGCCCAACTTACGACTACTTCCATGGCGACAAAGAAACAAGGCGCGGGCTCTCGTATATTCCATCGGAATATACTCTTATTTGTTACGTTTGCGCATGGGTGGCGTTGAGAAAGTTTTTGTTTCTGGCGCCGGGCCAGGCTTGAGCTAATCTCGATGATATGGTAGCGTGTACGGTCATACACATCGGGATATTCTTCTCGGATACAGTCCAGTATGTCCGAGGCTAGGGTACCATTGCCCGCCCCAATTTCGTAAATGATAAAGTCTTCATATGGGAAGTACTTGAGAAGGTATTCCGACACCAAGCAATGAGCAATGGCTCGCCCGTACCATGGCTAGCAAGAACGTGAGATGACAAATTTGTATCAGCCGTCGGTAGGCTACCTTGAATAGCTCGGTCGGCGTATGCCACAGTTGTCTACCTGGGCCGTCAGGCCCGTCCATACCATATGAACTATACCTCTTGGCAACCTCTTCCTGAAACTCCGCTGTGTCCCTCAACGATGGAAAGTCGAAATACGTGTCTTGGTTGTCAAAGATGGTCGCTTGCTTGACGAAATAGCCGTAATGTGGATTGTACAGCGAATCTTCAATAAAATCGCGTACAAGCATCTTGACACCATGAGGAGGGGTAATCTCTTTCTCCAATTCATTGGCGTTTACGAGCTTGTAATCCTTGACTTCGTCGTCTGGAAATTCGTTGAATGATGCTTTGTTATAATTCCATTTGTCCCCCAGCTCCCCAGGGAGCTTCTTCTCGGGAGGCCTGGTGTACCGTCGAACAGTGGACGAGGAAGCACGAGAAATGGCACTATGCCGGGCATAATTGTTTAATATCCATTGTCTGTAAGCCGCAACGCCAAGAATCGACATGAGCGTCGTGGCCGAGGGATTTGAGAGCGAATGTATGCGTTGAGACGTTGGGACTTGTCAAAACACTGAAGCACGTGAACCTGCACCTCGACACCAGTGATCTACTCAAGGGGCATACTCATCCTCCACATCCCGTCCTGTGATATGGAATCGACAGAGCGCCTTGTCAGAACGTGGATTGCGACAAGCAGAGACGAAGATTTGGAAGAAATAGTATCAGGCATGGCTTCCATATCAAGATCGATGACATGTGCTAAGATTACTAGGCTACAGAAATATCAAATGATAAAACTAGTCTTCTGAATGTTGTCAAGGCCCTTGGACCGTATCTAACGTCGGAGGAAGACGAGCCAAGAACGAAGGGTATGGCCTTTAAAAAAGTTAATTTTTTTAAAATTTAATCGCATGTGCTTCAGGCGTAGGTCTTCTGTCCTTGGTCATTACCAAGCTCCCCGCAACTAAATTCAACATCTCCTCCGGTTTGTGTGTTTTTTTTCGTTCTATGTGTATACTGATAGTTTTGGGATAGTTAAAGTACTGACTACATTCTACTGCGATAAGCTCAATGATACAGAGACGATAATACCCGCTCTCAAAGGGCTCATCACTTTGACCGCACTCCCCTCTTTCTCCTCTGAGGAAGCATCTGCAGTTGTTAGGGCGTATGTATATTCTTAAATTTCGAATGCATGGATTTCAATTGGCTGTAGGTTGTTCAAGTACGTCAGAATGAAGGCCTTGGTGCAATCTGTCAGGTTCAATGTGTTCACCATTATTGACACGTTAATGGCCAAGCATAGAGACAGTAAGTCACCTGGATGAAGTTTTGGGACCTTCCGGCTTATATGGTGCAGCACTAAAGGCGATGAATAAAGAGTTCTTGGATGGCTATATCTTTCTAGCGGAAGGAGAGAAGGACCCACGAAACCTGCTCGTCGCATTTGCAATTGCGAGAGTCATTCTGATCGAATTTAACATATCCGGGCACCTAGAGGTTCGTAGCCTGTTCTGGCGCCCCGATATACGGCTGACCAGACTAAAAAGTCGCTCTTCAACGTCACCTTTTGTTACTTCCCTATTACATTTCGCCCTCCACCTAACGACCCATACGGTATATCTACCGACCAATTGCGGTTAGCGCTCAGGTATGATTCTGGTTGAGATATATGATGTTGTTTACCTTCCGTATAGAGGGTGCCTGAATGCAACGCCCTCATTTGGCCAGTTGGCTATTCCCTTATTCCTGGAGAAGTTGTTGGCTGGTTCACCAGCCACGAAGGTGATGCGGAACTCCGTAATGTCTGTTAACATACCAAGGCTGACAAAGTGACAGAGAGACACATTGCAGTCGATGGCAGCATCTTTTCCTGTATATGGACCAGCTGTTGCACGCTCATTCGCCAAGAAGCTGTGGAATTCCATTAAATTAGAAGTATGTTTTTATTCCAGGCTGTGAATAAGTGACTTAAGTGGGCTATAGATTTTCCAACCAACGGACCTGATTACAGAACAAGAAGCGCTGAAGACAGTACAAGAACTGATTAAAACAATCTATCTTCCGGAAGAAAGCTCTCTTGAAAATGACGAAGACATCCAGGGTTTAGCTCGAGA
Organism: Amanita polypyramis BW_CC; assembly: GCA_001691755.2. Lineage (NCBI taxonomy): Eukaryota > Fungi > Basidiomycota > Agaricomycetes > Agaricales > Amanitaceae > Amanita > Amanita polypyramis. The sequence goes on along the minus strand of JNHY02000063.1, from coordinate 36,287 downwards.
AGCGTGTAGCGAGTGCATACAGATACTTGAGGAACCAGAAAAGAGTCAAGCCAAACCAGCAATAAAAATAATCTGCGCATTTATTACTACTACGGGTATGTCTTTCACCCCTAGTCGAATGTACATATCGTACTCAGCTGCTGTATAGCTTCCGTCACTCGCTTCACTCTATCTCAGGCTGTTCCGCATCTCGTTAAGTTGTTCATGAACCCCGATGAAGTCCTTACCAGGCCTGCGACAATGACACTCCTGTCTGAGTTAATTATCGCTGTTCGGGATTCTTCGAATCAAGGTATCGAATCCCTGCAACCAACAGCCTTGACATCATATAAGGACGACGTGTTCACTATTGCGATGGTCGCGCTAGGAAATTTATCATCAAGACAAGCCGCGCTGGCAGCACTTCACGGCTTGGTGACAACGAAAACACTTCTGTCTGACGAGGAATTGGGAGTTGTTGTGAACAACGTTAATGATTTATTACGAGCCGACGCGGAGGAAGTCAGCGATACGAGGTAGGTATTTGTGCTTACTGCATGAATGGTGCACCCACTCAAAATGTTTTAAGCGATGCAATGATTGATTTACTGGCGGCGATCGCAACAATATCACCTCACCACATAGCCGATCGAACTCTACCTCTCCTATTCACCGCACTCCCAGATGCAGCGCCTGATCGAGAAGCTGCAACAGAGCGCGCTAAGTACTGGCGAATCCTTACAACTCTGAGCAAACTTTGTACTCAGGCAGACCTATTCGGGACATTGGTCAGCCGTTTGATGACCAAGCTCGATATCCTCTGCGTGAAAAGAGAGAACAATGCAACCGCGGACGCGGAGCCAACGTCAGCATATGCCCATGCGATTCTGACGACGATATCTCAGACATTGGCGTCAAAAATGGAGAAAAGTCACAGTGACATTGCTAAACATGCCAACCGATTAGTACCTCAATTGTTCAATTTGTTCATTTATTCGGCACTTTTCTCGGACAGTCGAGTTATGGTTGCGACGGACTACCGGGTGATCAATATGGCTGCACAGATTGTTAACACTATTGGGCAGACGTTGACCGCGCAGTGAGTGTTCTTTCCTTTCGACGCCAATCAGCAATAAATCTGGCTCCAGGCGGCAGGATGTTCTTGTCAATGCTTTAATGGACGCTATCTTCCATGGCAATCTGCAGGATCTGGCTGAAGGCCATCAGAAGCTACCTTCAGGCAAGAATCTCGATATTTTCCAGGTAAGTGCTACGTAGCTTATGTGGTACAACTAATTGAAAGCCTGCAAGGGTCAGACCGATGACCAGAAGAACCTCGTTGCATTAGCGGCTGCAGTTATCATTCCGCTACATAGTGAGGTATAAAATATTCTACTCTACACAGTTCCAGGCATTAAACGCGTTCTTAAGGTCAAGATACCAGTGCCAGACCTCAATTCTTTTTTGCACAGCGTATGTCTGTGGAGCCTTGAATCTGCGAGTAACGACTTGCAAAGAGATTCTGCTTGGCACATTATTTCGGTGGTGGTGAACAAAAGGACGGAGGGTAAGATAACACTTTAATATCCTTTACTTCACTGACTTGTGGTAGATTCATCGGAATTTTTGGAAAATACTCTTAAAATGTTCTGGCCCACACAGGTGCTAGATTCTGGCATACCTGCTGTTCGCCGCCATACGGCTCTTAGAGCGTTCGCATGGGTTAGTCGATCGATTGTTAAAACATGTCCGAGACTGACTCCTTGAAGTTGACTAAAGGTCTATTAGTAAAAGGACATCCCTTGTCCACGCGCTTTAGGGATGCGTTATTTGAAGCGGCGGAAGACGAGGAGATTGGGTGGACGGCTGCCAAGGCTATTGGAGAGATCGTTGCAGCAGATGGCGTCTTAACAAAGAAGAATCATGTTATTATCAAAGTAAGGACCCGTCGACCTTTTGAACCCATCTCCATTTTAATGTTTTCAGTTCCTGTATGCGCAAAAATACGTTAGTCAAGTCCTTCCACGCATCGTAGCTAACGCACGAGACTCCGACGGCAAGTACAACATACGAAATATAGTTCGTTTTAATAATGAGTTAATCAGATAACAAGTCTCAACCGGCCCACTTAGTGGCTCTGACTGCCATTATTCGATCCGTGTCTAGAGCGGCGTATGCACACGCAATGCCTACTGTGAGTCGCTCACTGAACTGTCACAAGAAGTAACTCAGGGTAGATTCGATTAGCTTATGCCTCTTCTGCTACGCGGACTAGAGCTACCAGATGCAGACATTCGTGCGAGTGTTATGGATACACTTTTGGATGCAGCCAAGAGTGGAGAAACGCTGGAGAAAGACATTATATCTGAGCATGCGACCTCTTTGGTTAATGCGATGCTGCAGAACTGCATGGTGGATCGGGCACCCTCGATGGTGAGTTTGTCCAACGCATAAGGAAATTTTTCTTTATTTTTTTCGTGAATAGCGAATAAGAATTTCTGCGTTGCGTTTCTTGGCAGCTTTGCCTGGAGTTGTGCGTTATGATATACTGCATCCGTGTAAAAAGACGGTTATACGAGAGCTTGCTAAAGCACTCGACGATCCTAAGCGGGCGGTGCGCAAGGAAGCCGTGGAGGCGAGGTAAGAGTAATTATTATTTTACCTTCGGATCTGACCAGGTCATACTGCTTCCAGGACGAATTGGTGAGTCTCCCCAAAGTTGCTTGCATTGAATTACCCAAGCTTATAGTCGCTAGGTTTAAATATGCTGGATAGGAAAGATTAAGCATGCGGGGTGGGGGTATAAGACTGCTTCCATCGAATAAAAAAAAGGAGATATGAGAGTACAGTAGATGAATAAATGTAAAACTAATGTCATAGTTGTAACTATGTAGATGGGGTCCAGAACAGAATTGGATAGGGTCGTTGTATAAGAAACATGGTGAGGCAGTCACCGTGCCATAATAGCTACAATGGTTTGGGTCTTCACGGAAGCGTCTGCCAGAGCAAGCTCAAAGGCACGTAGATGCTCTTGTACGAGTTTTCGCCCATCTACTCGCTTGTAGCCAAGTACAGATGTGGATGAACCTCGCGCGTTCGCATCGCTGCCGTCAGCCACTCCCGCCTCCCATCGTTCAATTCGCTGTTTGCTACGTTCTATACTGTCCCATTCCAAGTAGAGGCCGCTAATTTTATTTTTGAGAGATCGGATTTTCCGAGCGGCATCAGTCAAACCGGCGCCGTTGACCTGAGCCTGTTCTGAACATGTTGCTAATGATGATACAAGCGAACTTGTTAAAGTTCGTAGGTGCGCTAGTTGGGGTATCGTCTTTGCGGGAGTAAGAGAGCCTTTCAGTGGTGGTGGCGGAGGGAAGTCAAGTTTAGATATTGTGGTATCTGCCTCTAGCATTTCTTCATCGTCTCCTAGATGGTTGCGATCGGGGTCTACTTCCCAGTCCTGCGAATCTGACACTGGAAGAAATGACGGTTCTTCTTCTAATGTTTCGAGAGCAGGCCGCCTAGCAGCGCTCTGCGGGAGAGGTGATTTTGGGACCGACGACTCGTCTTCATTGATAATGTTTTCAAGGACATCTATACGGCTGAGTGCATCGCTACCGCCAACCTCGCCCGCGATCTTTCTAAACTCTCGCTCATATTCTAATAGTTCCCGCACCTGTCCTTCTCTATCCCTCACAGTCTCGTTGATACGTCGTATGGTATCTGAGGCAATTCGTTCCACCGTGAACTCCGGGTCGAGCTTCTGCAGTAGCGCAAATAATTGGGTGTTTGATTCTAAATCGCGCGCTAGAATCTCCATCATATCCTGGTCTAGTCGCTTCTGCTCTTTCTGCACGTCTTGAACAGGTGGTAGATTGTCGAACTCTGGATCAAGCTCCGGAGGGTGACCGTCATCTCCCGATGCATCGCTTGCCAAAGATGATTCTAATGTTTCTGTTCCTCCTGTCATTTCGCTGGCGAATGTGAGTCCATCCGGCTCTCCGCCTTGTGAACCACTCTCGTTAATTCGGTGCCCCACAGGTTCGTCGATTCCCTCTGCGCCTTCGTCGAATTCAAGACCCAGTTCTTCGGCAAGGAGTTTTGAACTTGCGCTTGGCTCTGGCATGAGCGCGACAGCCAGTTCGTGGGCCAAGGAACGGCCATTCGCGGCGTCGTTAGCATCGTCAGCAGCGTCCAATGACAAAGGCTTCCGTAGGGTTGCACTGGACTTTCTATTGGGTATAATTGCAGACTTGGAGGAGGGTTTTCGCGAATGGTAGTGAGGCGCGTCGCCAAGGTCGTACATTGGCATGATTGGTCAGGGTAAACACCTGAGAGAGATTTCCAGCGTAGGTCACACGCGTCGTACAGCCACCCAGTCTTGCTGGTTCCCATTCCAAAAACAAAAGACAATGGCATCGCCAATCCCTGCCCGCTGGATCGCAGGAAACTGAAAGTATCTTTCCGAACGAGAATGCTTGTTTTTGATAGCCTTGAAGGTGTGATTTAATCATCATCACCTTTCAGGGGCTATTCAGCGCCGAGCCTCAACATTTATAATGCCTCCTTAGAGGGGCTAGTCGAGGTCGAGATGAAAGAGAGCACGTTGGAATAGTAACGAAGTGTGCTCTACTAGAATTATGTCCGTTTAAGACTTGCATCTACCAAACGTACGGGGTCCAACAGAACCAAATAGCTGACTAAGCGAAGGAGTTGATTGAGTAACAATCTGTCCTTCTGCCTCCTCCTCGTCACGGTATGTGGGTAAGTCCAACGCATTTCCCCGATAATACTCCCCAGTAGTAACCCCTCGCTAGACAGAACACAGAAACCCAGAAGGTAGAACTTATTGGTTTAACACCGCGACAAAACAAAGCGTATGGGAGAAGCCAGATGGTAAGGCAGTATCTCAAAAGTCAACGTAAGCTAATATATTATATTTTTCAGACCTGAAAACTCCGTTTGAAGTATTCTTGTTGCTTTGTGATCGGAGCTCCGGTTGACTGGCTTTGCAGAAGGCACTTAACCAAACAAGATGGAGGGAATATTTCTCTGGTGGACGCAAATATTATTACAATGTACGCGTCACTGCCATCGGTCACATTCATGGCTTACATGGGACTAGACCGAGACAAAAGAATCCAAATGGGACATGCCTGATGAGCTTTTGCTTCTTCTGGAGAAAGTCGAGAAGGAGGGAAAGGCTAATGCGGTTGCTGTCCCGTAAGTTTGCACTGCGCTTCTCTCTCATATGATCCCCGTCTTGATTACGGAATATCCAGCACAAATCAAATTACTGGTCCAGAGTCTCCTGGGACAACTCAAGGTGCACTCGCTCCCATGGGAGGCGCTAATCAGTCCTCATCCGCTTCTCAGTCCGTTCAGCAGAATGGCTTGGCCGTTGGGCATCACACGGGGCCCTTGCCTCTCGCTCCCTCTAGTGTCCTTCCGGCGCGCCCTAATTTGCCTGACGATCCTGTCATACCGCACAATGGATTCCCAACTATCGAAGAAGCTGAAAAGGCATTCATGCACCTATTACGCAAGGCAGGCGTAGATGCCAATTGGACGTGGGATCAGACTATGCGAGCTATCATTACTGACCCCCTCTACAAGGCCCTGAATACTTTAGCTGAGAAAAAAACCGGCTGGGAAAAGGTGAGTAGCTATTGAACTAGACTACGGCATTACTTATAGTTACCATAGTACACAAACAATCTTAGGGCTAAGGAACAGGAGGAAAAAGAGGCAAGGCTCGCAAAGCTACGTCCCGCTATTAGAAACATGCTTAAAGGCAATCCAAATGTGTTTCACTTTACTACATTTCCCACTGCAGACAAGCTTTTTGCGCAGCATCCTATTTGGCAGCAATCTCGCCTCGAGGCAGAGCGCAGAATGATATTCGAGGAATACGTCACAGAATTGAAGCAGCGGGAAGTGGTACGTGTTTCTCTAATCTCTCCTGCGCCAGCAAGTTCACGGTTAAGATTGCGTGTCATAGCAAGAGTCCAGAGCGGCTAGAGCTCGTAGTGTGCAAAAAGTCATGGCTCTTTTCAAGCAACTCGATGTTGACGTCGTCACGCGTTGGAGAACCGCTCATCAGTTAGTGACAGACGCAGATGAATACAAGGTCGATCCAGAACTCCAGAAACTGCCGACTCTTGATATTCTTTTGGCTTTTGAGGATTATAGCCGAGTCCGTGAGCGTGAGTACGAGGAGCAGATGCGTCGAGCTCAAGTTGAAAAGACAAGGAAGGAGCGGAAGGCACGCGAAGCATTCAAGGTATTTATATTATATCTTTCTCCACATGCAAAACTCAGGACTCCACTTCTTCTAGGGTCTGTTGCAGAATTTTATTCAAGAAGGCAAAATAAAGGCCCGTTCAAAATGGAAGGAAGTTTACCCCGTGTTCCGTGACGATGACCGTTATCTTAGTATACTCGGCATTCCTGGTTCGAATCCGCTTGAGCTTTTCTGGGACACTGTTGATACCCTTGATCAACAATTGGACAGGAAGATCGCGGTTGTAGATGATGTCTTCAAGAATTATGGTATTGTCAAGGACGAGGAAGGTGGCGTGTCTGACAAGACCAAATTAAGAGGGTTTATTGTCGGTCCCGAGACAACCGAAGGAGAATTCAATAGCATTATGAAGGACCATGAAGATGAAAATACCAAAACGTTGACGGAAGAAGATTTGCATGAAGTTTACAAGACGGTATGTTATTGTACTTCCTTTTGCGAGCGGCTGGTTTACGGGTGATTGTTAGTTGCATGATGTTGCTGTCAAGAAACAGACAGATGAAAAGAGGAGAGCCGAACGCAAGCAACGACATCTCCAAGATGACTTGCGCTATGCGTTTAAAAAGCTGCCGGAGCCGCTAGACATTACAATGTCATATGAACAGGTAATTTTTTTTAATACCCGTTTGTGAATCACTGCGGTTACATACACCACTCCCTCGTTAGATTGTGTCTTTTATTGAAAATCTTCCGGAATACAAAGCGTTGGAAGATGAGGAGGGGCGACGGTCAGCTTGGGGTAAGTATGTTAAGAGGCAAAAGGTGCGCTGCGTGGACTTTACCCGACTTTTCCACCTAAGAACGATTTACTTTATATAGGAAAAATTGCGCGAAGCGGCATCCGAAGACGGTGCTTCTACGACTAGCAAAAAGCGCAAGGAGCCTGCTCGGGAGCATCGTGATGAACGTGAGCGTGACAAAGAAGACAAAGGGCGCGAGCGTGAGAAGGATCGCGACCGAGAACGAGAAAAAGACAGAGAGCACCGGGATCGCGACCGAGATCGTGAGCGGGACCGCGACAAGGCCAGAGACTACGAACGAGACAGCCGTAGTTCAAGGCACCATCACCGTTATGATGACTTCGATGGTCATAGGTCCTCGCGCGATTATGGCAGAGAGCGAGATAAGGATTATGAGCGGGACAAGGACCGTGACGGGTATAGGTCGTCAAGACACTACAGAGATGACGACCGTAAACGGGAAAAAAACAATCACAGGGACCGAAAAGGATCTCGGTCTGATTATGGCCCTGGCTATGGCAGGGATTGGGATGAACCTGTCAGAAGGGACGAACGAGAACAAAGCTCGTCTGTATATGGAGACGAACCAAGGGATAGGCGCGATGAGAGACATCCCGATGAACGTGCTGAAAAGGTGAATGCAAACGCAACCTCCGTAGAATGTTACGCTCACACTGTCTTCACTAGCGGGCAAAATTGGACCATAGCGATGAGCAGATGGAAGTAGACAAGACGGCACCAGCTCGTGCGGAGACTCCCGAAGAAGGTGAAATATGATAGTCCTATTAATGCCTATAGTAAGGAGTACATGTAAAGCGAATTATGCTATCGCAATGATGTCGTGGCTGGTTCTATTGGTATTTCGATCTTTCCTATGCGCAACCGAGTGTAGGGATGCTTGCTTTTAATCGTTTTTTGGTAACCCTTTCTCCGCTTCTTCTTGAATTTCGACTCCATTGTACCCTTTGTATGCTCGATGACTGTAGCCTCTACTTTGACACGTGAAAGAGGGATGGCAGGGTCGCCGCGCAGAGTGTAGTCGCGAGAGCCAAGCTCATGTATGTTGTCGAGCATCAAGACGTCCCCAACTTTGACATCACTTAATCGTGGTACAGTGAGGGTGTCGCGTGGCGCTAGAAGGTATTTTTTACCCGCAAACGTGGCAACAACATATTGCGAAGGTTGGGAGCGGATAAGTTGGAGTGCAGATAGAGTTGAGTTGGGTGCGACAGCCTGGGTGTGCACTGTGCGGGGTGCTACACTGCGGGCTGGTTTCTAATGTCAATATGGTCAACTGTCATTATTGACGCAATACTGACCGCATCTGAAGAGACTGGCGAGCGAGGCCATTGACGCAGACACGGAAGGGTGTTTGTGGGTGTTTGTTTTGCAGGGCAGAGTTACGTCGGAGTTTGAATCTTCCGAACAACGCCGAGGCAGGGCGTTGAAAACCGAAAACTTCCCAAACAACCACAGTCCTCTCATACCCTTTACCTCCAATGCACCGAATCCCACTTAGAAACGTCGCACGCGCTCGTGCGGTGGCCAACTTTGCAAAGGTTCGTGTGTCCCTCCAGATAATTCCCGGTCCTTCCGACTCAACACGCTCACTTATACCAGGGTACAGCTCCTACCGTTGCTCGTCAGTACGCGACCGCGAAGCCTGGTAAGTACATTGCTTACTACATCTTGTACACCATGGCAGGCACTGACTAGGTGAATTGTGTCGCGTCTCCGTTGTCGCTCGTTCAATCCATAACACGTCACTCGTGCAGCGGCTTCCGAGGTCTCCTCCATCCTTGAGTCACGCATCGCTGGAACCCCTGTTGGCGGCAACGTTGAGGAAACCGGTCGTGTTTTGAGTATGTAACATGTCGTTTGTACGCTTGTTTTCCGGCAGGTCTAATCTGGTTTACAAGGCGTCGGTGACGGTATCGGTCGTGTTTGGGGTCTGAAGAATGTTCAAGGTCAGTTTATTCGACTTCGGACGGGGGGTGAAATTAATATGGTCATATACATATAGCCGAAGAGATGGTGGAATTCTCTTCGGGTGTTCGCGGAATGTGTTTGAACTTGGAAGCTGATAATGTCGGTGTCTCTATCTTCGGTAACGATAGGCTCATCAAGGAGGGCGACACCGTTAAACGTACCGGCCAAATTGTCGACGTCCCTGTCGGCCCTGGTCTTCTTGGACGTGTCGTCGACGCTCTCGGCGACCCCATCGATGGCAAGGGCCCCATCCAGTTCACAGACCGTCGCCGTGCCTCCATCAAGGCCCCTGGTATTCTCCCTCGTCGCTCCGTCAATCAACCCATGATGACTGGTATCAAGCCAATTGATGCTATGGTTCCCATTGGTCGTGGCCAGCGTGAGTTGATTATTGGCGACCGTCAGACTGGCAAGACTGCGGTCGCCATTGACACCATCCTTAACCAAAAGAGATGGAACGACGGTCAGGATGAGACCAAGAAGCTCTACTGTGTCTACGTTGCTGTTGGCCAGAAGCGTTCCACAGTCGCACAACTTGTCAAAACTCTCGAGGAGAATGACGCTATGAAATACACTGTTATCGTCGCGGCCACTGCCTCTGAGGCTGCTCCCCTTCAATACCTCGCTCCTTTCTCTGGCTGTGCCATGGGAGAATGGTTCCGTGACAATGGCAAACATGGTGAGCACCTTGCAGCCAGGTTTATAAGCGCTTTTCATTGATTTATTGTTAGCCCTCATCATCTACGATGACTTGTCCAAGCAGGCCGTTGCATACCGTCAAATGTCTCTCTTGCTTCGTCGTCCTCCTGGTCGTGAGGCTTACCCCGGTGACGTCTTCTACCTCCACTCTCGTCTCCTTGAGCGTGCTGCCAAGATGAGCGAGAAGTTCGGAGGAGGCTCTCTCACCGCCCTTCCCATTATTGAGACGCAAGGTGGTGATGTCTCTGCTTACATTCCTACCAACGTACGGAGCAATTTAAAGTATACCATTCATATGCTGACCATGGTTCAGGTTATTTCCATTACCGACGGTCAAATCTTCTTGGAGGCTGAACTTTTCTTCCGTGGTGTCCGCCCGGCCATCAACGTCGGTCTCTCGGTGTCTCGTGTCGGTTCAGCAGCTCAGACGTAAGTACGACCAACGCTGAGAAACGCGGTAATTGACATGAATATGAAACAGTAAAATCATGAAGAAGTTCGCTGGTTCGCTCAAGCTGTACCTCGCCCAATACCGTGAAGTCGCCGCGTTTGCTCAATTCGGTTCCGATCTCGACGCTTCAACACGTTTCTTACTTAGTCGTGGTGCACGTTTGACTGAACTCTTGAGTACGTATACCGTAGTATGTCACTCTTTCCCGACCACTTATCGTCCTGCAGAGCAAGGTCAATATCAACCAATGGCTATGGAGGTTCAAGTTCCCATCATCTATGCTGGCGTTAACGGTCTGGTACGTTTGTTATCCTCGTACACCTGAAGACGTGCTCTGATGTGTCCTGTCAGCTTGATGCGATCCCAGTTGATCAGATCACCAAGTGGGAGAGTGAATTCCGTGAACACTTGTCATCGGCACAGAGTGCTCTCTTGGAGGAAATTTCTGTTGGTGTCGTTACGCCAGAGCTGGAAGGCAAGATTAAGAAGGTTGTTGAGGACCATGTCGCATCATTCACATCATAGGTTGCCTTTATAGACAGTTTATATTCGGTGCTAATTGCATCACCCAAAATGAATTATTTTTCTCTTCACTATTATCAGAGTGTACACATCTTTTCCTGAGTCACAACCACGACTTCCAAAGTCGTCCTTAGATGTCCGGCGCGGTGGACATCGCAAAGGCCGCCAAGGCCGCGTTCGAAGCATCCCAGTTGATACCTTCTGAAGAAAGAGTAAAGGCACTCTATACCATTCACTCAGAGCTGGAATCTCGTAAGGCGGAGATTTTAGCGGCCAATCATGACGATCTTGTGGTGGGTCTCAACTTTGTTGATCTTATCGGACAAATCATTTATGTTCACGAAACTGACAAAAAAGGCTGCCCAAGCAGAGGTAGATGCCGGTCGTATGTCGGAGTCGCTGCTGAAGCGACTCGACCTGGGCAGAGGCGACAAATGGGACTCGATGCTGAAAGGCGTGACAGACGTCGCTAATCTGCCAGATCCTACGGGCAACGTCACCTACGCATCGGAGCTAGACGATGGCCTGGAGCTCTACCGCGTCACCTGTCCCATAGGCGTCTTACTTGTCATATTCGAGTCGAGACCAGAAGTAGTTGTTAATATCGCATCACTGGCGATCAAGTCAGGTAAGTCGATTATCGCTACAGCTCTAGTCGTCGTCCTTGAATCGCTACCTCCGCGTACAAGGCAACGCTGCGATCCTGAAAGGAGGCAAAGAATCGAACCGGACGGCTCTGCTCCTAGCCCAAGCCATCGCGAGTGGGCTGGCGAAGACGGCGCTGGGGGAGACGTACGTACAGATCGTTCAAACCCGGGCAGAAATATCATCCTTGCTCGAGCTGGACCAGCACATCGATCTGGTAATTCCCCGCGGCAGCAACAGTCTCGTGCGGCACATCCAGAACAGCACGAGGATTCCCGTGATGGGACATGCGGATGGTCTATGTTCTGTCTACCTGGACGAGGCGGCTGACGTAGAAAAGGCTGTTCGGGTTGTGGTAGATTCAAAAGTGAGCATAACAATGCATTTGGGTCTCAACACGGCAGAAGTGACATACGTAAAATAGGTCGACTATCCGTCGGCGTGTAATGCCGTTGAGACACTTATTGTCCATCGATCATTGCTTCACACCATCTGGCCAGTCGTCGCAAGGGCTCTGTTATCCGCCAATGTCAAGCTCTTATGCGATCCAGAGACACTGGAAGCGATCCAGACAATGTACCCTCCGCCCCGGAACGTAGCAACCCATGTCCAGCCCTCGACCGAATCATCATACACGACTGAACATCTCTCACTCACACTCTCCGTTATCACCCTTCCTTCGTTGCAGACCGCTGTTGAATTTATCAACTCTCACTCATCGCACCATACAGATTCCATCGTGACAGAAAATGACGCTGCCGCATCCGCATTTGTCCGCAGTGTAGATTCGGCAGGTACTTTCATTAATGCTAGCACCCGTTTTGCGGATGGATTCAGGTATGGTTTTGGCACCGAAGTTGGAATTAGCACAGGAAGAATACACGCTAGAGGTCCGGTTGGCTTGGAAGGACTGGTCATATACAAATACATGATGAGAAGCAAGAACAGAACCGGTCATATTGTTGGTGATTATGGCTCTGGAAGAAAGTCCTACAAGCACAGACCAATTACAGCGACATCTGTGCCATTCTAAAACAGATTCATAAATACAAAATGAAAATGCAGCATATGAAGTTACGGAACACGATTCTTCTATGACTCTGGTGTGTCAAGTCTCACTTTTTTCTCCTTAGGTGAAGCGTCTGCATCCCCCTCTGCTTTCCGCTTTCCAGAACCTGAGTCCTCGGCTGGTGAATTTTTCTTCTTCTTTTTGACCATTGATGTTAAATCTTTCACTGCGGCGGGTATAACAGGGGGTGACGACGCGCTAGTGTTGAGTTCCTTATCCAAAGCTCTGGCGGCAAGTTCAGGGGCAGAAAACCCCAAATTTTCGTTGGGAGAAGACTTGAGCTCTTCAACCTATTCAGGTCAATGAGCGTGTGGTTTCTCGTGTGGACTAGTACAAACTTTGAGTGCGAGGTCATCTTTGAGACCCATAAGTTCCTTAAGTTCGCTCTCCATCTGAGACTTGGAGTAGTCTCGAAGGTCGTCCCTCGCAAGCTTTGGAGTGGCCTTGCCTTTTCCCTTGTAGTCTTGTTTCTGCTCCTCCGGGGGTGGAATAGGGATTTGACCTGATAGTTCATCTCTCAACATGGCTATCCTACTTTCAACGCTTTCAAGTGCCTTTTCCGCATGAACGATGGCGTCCGACAGTCGCCCCGATGTGAGGTCCAGCACCATACTTAGTTTGTAGTGAGCCTCTGCAATATGACGCGAAGAGACGGGAAGTAAGTTTTCCTTCAGCTTGAGCCCTTCTGAGTAGTCTGTGATTGCCTGGTCGAATTTCTCTACGTGATTGTTACAAAAGACAGTATTCAGGAGTAGTAGGATACTTACCTGTTTCCAAGGAGACATCACCAAGTGCAATGTAAGTGTCAGCTAACTTGAGCTTGATCTCGTCATCCTCCTCTTTCTGCTTCTCGTAGAGGGCCCTAGCCATCTCCAATACTTCCCAAGCTGCGTTGAAGTCGTCTTCGGGCTCGGCTTCTGCTTCCTCGTCTTCGCGTTCGGCCTCCTCAATTTCCTTGTTCGCTTGGGCAAACAAGTCGACGGCAGGCTCCTCATCTTCATCCTCGGCGTCACCAGAGAACGACAAGATAGCCCCCCTGGCATCCGTTCCTGAAGTTGCATCGACGAGAGACGAAAATCAATGACAACACGTCCACCAAACATGTTTTTAAAAGCAACATACCTGCTGGCTCCTCGTCTACCTCCGTTTCTGGCTGTTCCTTCCCCAGCACCGAGTTTTGCGAAATGGCATTCTCAAGCAATGCTTTTCCGTACGAAAGGTAGAGGTCAGCGGTTTCTGGTGCGCTCTCCCCATGTTCTCTCGTTCTATACCACAAGGAAGATATGTGGAGAGAAGAAAAGATGGCAAAAAACGCGTCAGAATGTAGGCATTCATAGCAGTATGTTGTAGGGCTGAGCAGAGTAGACAGAATAGAATACTTACATCAACTCGAGGGCGGTGGCATAGTGCTCGACGGCTTGCTCGTATTTCCTGAGGGCAAATGCGCGCTTGGCATGTTCGATCGCCGTTTCGACTGTGACCTCAACTTTGGACGCGTCAGTGGCAGGAGTTTCTGATTTGAGGCTACAAAATGTCATTGTCAAACATTCAATTAGTTTTGGGTAGGCAAACTGTATATACTTACGGTGTCATGGACGAAGGTTGGATGTGGAGGAAAGAAGAAAGTGGTGGCCGCCACAATCTGTTGTGTGGAACAAGGTGGCCAATGAACGTGAAAGAAAGGATTGATTATTGTGCTAGTAACTAGATCAATACACAAGTCATTGAAATATTCCGATAACCAAGAGTGATAAAGCGGCTTCCTCGACAAAGGAACGACAGGTAAAATGAACGACAGTAAAACAGGTGCACATGAGACGTGGTATGCGAAAGCAAATCGTATGCAAGAACTAAACAAAAGAATCATATGAGCGACTGGGTATTCTGTTGCGACTGAACATGAGTGTTTGCTATAAACCCATTCCCACCCGTTCCAAACAAGCCGGCGCCCGTCGATTGCGTTCCCAATGCAGATGGTGTGAATGGAGGCGACCCGAGCCCACTGCCCATCCTGAATGAAGGCATGCTCGGTATGTTCTGTGTGCCAGTCATTGTTGGTGAAAGCATGGAGGCTCGGAACGGGTTTGATGCACCACCACCCGTCATCTGAGGTCTTAGCCCCTGCCCTAAAGTGGATCTTGTCGTGTGAAAACCTCCAGTTGGCTGCGAATTGAGCGCACCCGGACCTGGCTGTTGCGGTGAGGTCCCGGGAGAGTGGGCGAGTGGACTGAACGGTGACGTTGGCGACGACACTTTGGATTGAATATTGTCGGTGGCTGGTGCATCATCCGGAATAGCTGGCAAGGACTCTAGCAATGCTGCACCGAATGACGATGTGGGCTTGAAGGGTTTCAAGCCTACAAACCCAGTCAGATGAGACTTCACTGGTTGCATACTGGTGAATTGGGAGCTTATGGACGTAGCGCCCTTTTGCTGGGTGGGTAAATGTGTGTTTGATAATGAAGGGGTCCCGCCAGGCTGACCCGAAATCCCATTCGTGTCATTTACCTTACCGAGTGCAAAAGAAGAGGCAACGCTGGACATATCAGTGGGGCCCGGATTAAGAGCACCGGAACTGAAAGAGAAGGTACTTGTAGCGGGAGAACTTGTATTGGGTGCACTTTGAGGTGATGATGCTTGCTGTTGACCGGCGACAAAGCCAGTCATTGGTGGCTCTTTATTAATTCCCATGGACAACTCCATGAGGGTTGGCACCTTCGGCACAGGAGGTGGTGTTTTAATTACGGGTCCAAAAGGATTCCTGGAACCAGTTTGGTGGGTCTGTAAGGGTTGGGCTTGAGGGGGAGACGTTATAGAGGATGATGTCTGGCTTAGAGATGTTAGAGGTGTTGAAGAGGGACGAGGAGGTATATTTGAAGGGGTATTCTGTTGACCGAAAGATGTCGGCGGATCAACAATGGATGCAGAAACAGAACTAGGGAAGATAGATATGGCGCCCGATAATTCTGACTGGTTAAACGACTGCGCGTTCTTCTGAGTGTTTATCGAACCAAACGGATTGGATGGGCCATGCCCATTCGGAATACTGACGCCGAACATAGCCATCCCCGTACTTTGAGGGAAAAGCATAGTCTGTCGAAAAGGATTGGAGCCAGTAGCTTGGGGTTGCAAGAAGCCTGTTGGCTGAGGCCGTAAATGTGACTGCGAGAAGGCATTTGGAGGTGCTGGCTGCTGTTGCGTTTGAGGTGACCCAGTTCCTTGCTGTTGCTGCATCTGAGGTAGTCTGGTCGCCTGTGGGAATAGATTCGTTTGTGCCTGCTGCTGTTGTATCTGCGGCATCACTATTGCCTGAGGTTGTGCGAATGGACTTGATGGTCCTTGTTGCGGGCCAATAGCACTCTGAGGCAGGCCAGTTTGCTGTGATGACAAGAAGGATGAGAAAGGTTGATGGCCGTAATTCTGTCTCCCGAACGGATTGGCCTGTGTCGGAAAGCCTGTTTGCTGGGGAAGTACCTGGCCGGTTGGTTGCATGGCGAACTGGGGATTGCTGAATGCCATCTGCGAGAATGGATTATGTGGACCACTCGCGGTAGGGGAACTAAGATGGCGAGTCAGAGTGATCATGAATCTGATTCTCCGCGTACAATTACCTGTTGGCCTGTGGATGGGATGGTCCTTCTTCGATAGCCGAAAAGAAGTCGATCATATTCTTGCTATCTTCTTTGGTGCTCTTCGCTTCCGCAGGGCCAGTCACTGTCGTAGATATACTTGCCTGAGCAGGTTTGTGTTCCGCTAGGTATGAATGAGGAATGTCAGCAAGTGCTACAAAATGGTGTATGATCACTTACATAGGCCCCCCTCCGATTTTACCTTAAATATAGTGTTCTTTCCGTTGCGTTCCGCAGACGCCTTTGTAGTCTTGTATTCAATCCTATTCTGCTCAAAGTTGGGGTCGTCGAGATATTCCTGTAACGCCCCAGCCAGTGATACAGGTGCCTAGTAGATGTTCAGAGACGACATAGACAAGATTCAGGGTATGTATGCCCACATGTTTAAGATTGGGTATAGACACATTTAACAGGTTCTGCAGCTTCTTGGCTACTCCGAGATACTCATCTACGAATTCAGTCTGCTTACAAAAGTGTCGGTAGACTTCGAGGGCTTGTTTGGCGTCAACGTGGGACATCTCAAAGTAGTGCTCTTAAAGAGCTCTTAAGCAAGGAAGCGGACGGCGCGAAGAAGGTTAGACAAACCAAGAACATTTATGACACCCTCGTTGCACGCCTGAATCAGGATAAGGAGGTCCTTTACAAGCATGCGTAAGGCTGTGGTCGTTAATTCATCTTCAAGTTCATCCAAATAGAACTACAAAATGTGTGTTACTACTCTTATAACCAAAGAGGCAGTAATGACCCATGACGCACCCGGCATTCTACAAGGGAGTCAATCATCTTCTGGACGATCCGTGTCTCCCTCAACAGACCCTTTTCAACCGTCATGGAACGCAACTTTCTTCCCATAATCGTTTTACTTCTCTGTGGGCCATTGTTGCTAGTCTTAGCCAGGTCTCTTTTCTTCTTACTCCGATGAGAATCCTCTTCAATTGACAAAGAATTTCGTAAATCTCTGTTGTTTTCAGCCTGTACTCGGATAGCGTCGTGTTTGAGTTCGCGATATGCGCGAATGCGCGTGTCAAGATATATGGCGTAATGTTGTAGGTTTTGGGGTGCGGCATAGCCTAACAGCAATATCACCAGGAGTAGCATATAAAAAGTAACTTGACCAACCGTCCCAATTTCCCGTTGAAACATTACGTAGACGCAGTACATCGGAAGAGGACAGATAAGACAGAACATTGTCGGTCGATCCGTTACGTATCATGGAGTGGAGGACTATGAGGGCCTTGAACACGACCTATGACGGTGTCGTTATTGGATGTGGACTGGAGAAGGCTCATGGCGCGTACAATGGCATTGGGTTCACGAAAACGGGGGGCGAGAGCCTTACAGACATCGCTGACGGCACCCTCATCAGCCCAAGTTGCAGCAATAATTGGATCCAAGTACTGGGCGGAAAATAAGCAGGAAATGAGAGGGAGTAGTAGGAGGACAAGCCTTTGACTTTGGAGGGGCGGCCTTGGGCTTGCAGGCGAGCTTGACGGTCTTGTCGAAGCTGGACATGCCAGGCGAGCAGACCGGGACGCAGTGGTCGAAGGGCAGTTTCAAACTCCGCCGCGATTGGCACTCGGCTCCGCTCGCCATTTGATTGGATGCTGCGCCAATGCGACTCGTCTGATTCCATGTTCGCCAGGCTTTACCTCCGCTATGTCCTCTATGGCACCCTCCTGACTTTCTCTGTCCTCATTCTTTACCACAACTCCGGTACAACAAGGCACTCTATCATATCTACCGTGCCGTACAGAGAACTCGAAGATGCTCCCGCTGGCGTATGGGAAACTAGAGCTGCGGAAGTGAGAGACGCATTTCTCCATGCATATCATGGCTATGAGAAATATGCCGCTCCATTTGATGAACTACGACCAGTTTCGAACTCGAGGGTGAACAAGTGTGCTCTACGCCGATTCAATTGGAACCCCCTTCTTATGCCGCTTACAGCTTCAACGGTTGGGGTGTAACTGCCTTCGACGCTTTAGACACTATGCTACTCATGGGTCTTGACAATGAATACAAACGTGCCTTGGTCATAGTCAAGCAAGCCAATTTTACTCACACCGAGGTAGGAATTATACGCGCACGCTTGTCAACGACTCCTGAGTGAACACCAGACGGTACCCCTGCCATACTTTGAAACGATCATTAGATATCTCGGTGGTCTGTTATCAGCTTATGCCCTTTCTGGTGATCGAGTTCTCGTAGATCGTGCTGACGAGATGGCCACCAAGCTAGAGCCGGTGTTCAAATCTCGTTCGGGAATGCCTTATTTTGGCATCAACCCAGCCAAGTGCGTCGGGATGTTGTTTCATCTGTGTTTATGTTTAATCCGTAGCAGTAAAACTATATATGGCCCTGAGATAGGCATCCTTGCAGAGTTGGCGAGCCTACAGTTGGAATACTACTATCTGGCAAAGATAACAGGAAAAGAATCTCATTTCAAACATGTGAGTTGGCAGCATACCGTACTTTATCTACTTAACCACGAACTAGGCACATGACGTAATGCGTGTGCTGGCTAACGCAAATTTGACACGAACTGGAGGAATGCATCCAGTCAAATGGAACGTCACCTCAGGAAGGCCTTTCGATAGTTGGTGTTCCAGCTCACTTTGTGTGATCACTAACGATGAACTCGTGCAGCCCATCTCTCCGTCGGCGCGCAAGCCGACAGCGCACACGAATACCTTTTGAAACACTACTTAATGACTGCAAAAGAAGACAAATCAAGCCTTGAACTATGTGGGCCCTGGAAACTTGATGATTAGTGTGAAGCTCACGGCGCGCAGATATTCATGCAACAACGCACGCAATCACCGACCTTTTATATTTGACACCAAACCGTCATATGCTGTACGTCACTGACTCTATTGGTTCAACTGATAAAGGTTATGCTCGGCCTTCGCACACCTTTGAACATCTATCTTGCTTCCTTCCTGGACTACTAGCGCTCGGTGCTCACACACTGCCTCTCGACGATCTTCATTCTATTGGAATTGATCTTCGATCACTTGTAGGAGGTGATCAGTATGGTTTTGCAGGACGAAACCATAAGCGTATCTCTGAGTGGAATCTAAAACAACTCCACATGTGGGCTGCGGAAGGTTTAGCTCAAACCTGTTGGCTATCATACGCAGATCAGCCATCAGGTTTAGGCCCCGACGAGATCCAGATGCAGGGTCAGATTGATGCCGTGTGGGATGCCAATGAAGAACGATGGATGCATAAGGATGCCGGTCTCCATTGGCTGGACGCGATGGAAAAGTGGAAACGGACTGGCAGTCGCGGCGCGCCACCCGGCGTCGGGAATAAGAGGCCAGTCATCCTGAATCCCAACGACACTTTAACCAACCAAAAACGGAAGAGAGATTATCTGGCACTCAAACCTGCATATTTACTGAGACCAGAGGTTGGCCATTACAAATATCCATGCGCTTGAAACTGACTCTGGTTAGACTGTAGAATCATTGTATATTCTATGGCGTGTGACTGGTGACTTCCAATGGAGAGCGAAAGGTTGGGAGATATTCAAGGCCATTAAGAGGGAAACTATGACGGCTAGCGGATTTGCGAATCTGAGATCTGTGGAAAGATCGCCCGCTCCCAAAGAAGATAGTATGCCAAGGTACAGCCGTATTCCTGCAGCCCATAACGCACATACTGAATATTTTCAATAGCTATTTCCTAGCAGAGACGTAAGTTGTTGTAAGCAACGCGAAAGGTATTCACTGACTTTGTGCAGATTAAAATATTTGTATCTTATGTTCAAGGAGGAAGACCTAGTTCCACTAGATAGATATGTGTTCAATACGGAGGCGCACCCCCTTCCTATATTTACATGGACCGAAGAAGAGCGAGCGTTGTTTTTCCACTAGAGAATTGTATATACATAATGTTGTATTGCTACAGCGGCTAACACGGGCCGATGGGTATCCAGGCTGCATTCCATGCTATTAAAGGGACAACCTGCTCGTTTGCCGTCTGCCCTGCCCTCCTCGCTCGTGTAGAATGTCCACCCTTAGCCAAGGCGAATTCGTTGGCTCCCTAGACTGCGGCACCACGTTCGTGTTGTTATCTCTCTACCCCTGAACGCCTTCCTCTCATCATGATCCCATGTCTAGGTCAGTGCGCTACATTGTATTCGACAAGTACGCCAATATCGTCGCGCAGCACCAGCTCGAGTTTCCCCAGTATTACCCAAATCCGGGGTACATCACACGTTAATTTGTGCGCATGCGGGTGTATTAACCATATGACTTGCCCCTTTCCCCAGATGGCATGAGCATGACGCTGATGAGATTCAACGTCATGCGGACGCATGTGTTGAAGAGGGTACAAAGTCTCTTGAAGCGTCCGGATGGGCAAAAGGCAGTGTAAAGGTCCTTGGTGAGATCAAACTCTATAGCACGATCACATGAATGGCCTAATGTTATTTTTGCTCCTTCGTAGGGATTACGAATCAGCGTGAAACAGCGGTCGCATGGAGTCGGAAGACTGGAAAGCCCCTTTGCAAAGCTATTGTGTGGGACGACTCTCGGACCAAGAATACTGTCGTACATTTCGAAAATAAGCTTAGAGATGTCGGTATTCAAGTCTCACCTGGAGTGTGGAAGAAGGGCCCAGAAGGCGTGGAAACGCTAAGAGACATGTAAGTATCGACTAAAAGAGGGAACCACCCCTTACGTCTGCGTGGGTCAGAACTGGTCTTCCCATCTCCACCTACTTTTCGGCGATAAAACTGAGATGGATGATTGATCACTACCCCGAGGTCGCCACGGCGCACGAGTCCGATGACCTGCTGTTTGGTACGGTTGAATCCTGGATTGCCTACGTACGTCGGAGAGCGTCATCATCTGATTACATTTTCTTATCTCACCGTCCAGAACCTACTTGGCGGCGTCGAGAAAGGTGTACACATTTCCGAAGTGACAAATGCATCTCGAACGCTTTTGTTGAATACGGGGACACTGAAATGGGAGTCGTGCCTACTCGAGTTCTTTGGCTTACGGGCTTCAGTTCTTCCAAAGCTGGTCTCTACATCTGAGGTATATGGGCACATCGCGTACGGGGCCTTGGCCGGCGTTCCAATCGGCGGCCTCGTTGGTGACCAGCAAGGCGCCTTGATTGGAAACAAGTGTCTGACGAAGGGTGAAGCTAAATGCACGTATGGAACGGGTGCCTTCTTGCTCTTCTGCACAGGCTCCGAAATTGTGAAGAGCAGGCATGGTCTTCTAAGTACGGTTAGTAGATCCTTCTACCAGCCTTATTTCCATTTAACTTGGTTTGTATGCAGGTCGCTTACCAAGCAGGTCCAAATGCCAAGCCAGTATACGCTTTAGAAGGAAGCAGTAAGTCTTTAAAGATTTACCCTGCATAGACCCTTTTTTTTTTTTAATCTCAAGATCAGTTTCCGTTGCGGGAAGCGCCATCAAATGGCTTCGGGACTCCATGAAGATCATTTCCAGTGCCGGAGAGGTCAATGTCCTGGCAGCAAAGGAACCCACGTCGGGTGGTATATATTTTGTCACCGCATTTTCAGGTCTTTTAGCACCATACTGGGATCCTGGAGCCGCTGGCTTACTTATTGGTAAGGATTGTCGGTAACAAGGTAACTTGCACTCTCTCACACATAGCGTAGGCATTTCGCAATATACCAACCCGTCCCACATCGCCCGCGCAACATTAGAAGCTAACGCCTTCCAGACGAGAGCTGTTATTGAGAGTATGAAACTAGACTCTGGATCGGATTTGAAACATCTGAAGGTTGATGGTGGCATGACCAACGGGGACCTTGCCATGCAGATCCTGGCCAATATTGGAGGTTTCGGCGTTATTCGACCTGAAATGAGAGAGTAAGTTGAGGGCAGGTATGCTGCCTCCCACATTCTGAATCCGATTCCCTCAGATCGACGGCATTGGGATCTGCTCTTCTTGCTGGTTCTGCCATCAACCTATTTGGATGGGACATCAATAAACCAGATACCCTTGTCGAAGTTAATACCAAAGGAAGTCAGGAATTCACACCTAATCTTTCGGAAGAAGAGGGCTTAAAATGCTTCCAAGGGTGGCAACGCGCTGTTGAGCGCTCTAAAGGCTGGGACGTGGGAGTCGAAGAGTGAAGCATGAAATTCAATATACCAATAATATGTAAACGTAGTCTGTATTCCGTATGATATTCAAAATGTAGGGTGGGTTGTCCTGTAGTTGCATATCTTGGTGGAACTTCCTTTTAATCAGCGACCAACGTTGGCTCGACAGGTACATTGCCCCCTGGTCCAGTTCTTCCTACTACAGGCATCGTGACCTCATCTCTAGTCAAATTCTTCGGACCAGGATTTTTCTTCTCTAGTCTCTCTTTCTTTGTCGTGGCAATCGCCTTGCTATCGAGAATAAGAACGTGTGCATGAGCGCGATATGTATGGCTATCGTACTTTTGTGCACGATCAGGATCATCTCTCATAGGCACTATGTCCTGTAATTACGATTAACCTGCTGCGATCTTTGATAACACCTTTCCTATGTCAGCCAACTCTAACCAGCCATGGCCCTGCATATGTAGTGTGCTTGTCTGCAGCTAATTTGTGCTTTTCGTTTCCCATTGCGGACGTTTGAAGACGTGTCAAAGTTTATACAACATGATAGAAAGCGATTCCAGAATTGTAGCGCGTTCGCAAGACACATGGTACATGTACGCAACTGACAGACCCAAACCCTGTTCATAAGGTTCCGGAAGTGATAAGGCCGTCTTCGCGTTGATAGTCAAGCGAAGTCAAATGCTTCGATGCAGTTATTAATCCAACATGGTGGATCAGCTTTCAATCCAAAGGCTTAAGTGTGGGAATCGACGAGTGGAGTAGTGGCAGGGAGAAGATCAATATAGTAGAATTAGATAATCCGTGGTACAAATCTCGATGGATACACATACAATTATTTAAGGTCGTCCACTATTGAGGGTTGCGGCGCGACACCATATAGTTCCTTCTCCCATGGGGTCCAGTTGAATACAGGGAATGGACGTGCCTCTGTGTTGAACACCCAATAATCAAGTGGTAGGATATCGTTGTCCATATTGTTATGGTTCGACGCGTAAGATTTATGGGTTGGCCGTCATCCACATTGTCGGGAATAGCCCTCCTGTGATGTTGGCATCGTACATATAACGCATCACAGTTTCCGTCTATAGGCAAACAGCATTTATGGTCAGTCATATACACAGCACCATCTGTAAGGCCTACCTTGTTATAATACACGGGACGCCCTGTATAGTGCGCCAGCAGTTTGCTGTGGACAGGGCATCAGATGAATTGGTTTTTCACAATCGTTTACTCACCATTCCATTTGGTTACTAATGATCTCTGACCATAGGGCATCACGATTCCAACCCCATCTCGTTTGACCGCTGTTAGATGTATCATAAATAATCACGCAGTAATCAATCATTCGACATTGACACCTGACGGTATTGAGAGCAAACATGGGCAGACCTGAGGCTGTATCGAACGCAGGGAGGAGCATTCTTCCCAAATCATCTGCACGCATCAGTAAGATTGGCTCGCTAGATAGTGCATACGCCGAGCCAAGGTATCGTATAACCGTCTCGAAGAACGGCACAAACGCATTCTAGAGGTAAAATCTAGTACGGGAACGGTTCTTGTTCATGCGGATTACCTGCTTTAGTTCAAATGTTGACTGCGCTACGAAGCCAACGACATGTTTGAATAGTTCATGAAAGCCCATGAGCCATATGGTATCCAGAGAGTCGAACAAAGTAAGGCCCCATCCATTGAAACTAAGTTAGACCATTGCTTAGCAGGGGCAAAGATTCGAGATTTATATGGAGCTACATTACTTGTTCACTTTACTTCCGCTTACGGGTAACAGTTCGTCGTAAGGGAAAGCATGTGTTCTGTATCCGTTATACGCATGAAGAAATGCTTCACGAACACTTTGTGCGCGCTCTGACGAGATCGTAGGTCCATCGGGGCCATGAGGGTGGGTATGATGCGATGGTCGTCGTCCATGGGGATGCCATTGCTCGATTTCAAAATCAGGAGAGAATAATATAGCGAACAGCCAGAATAAGAAAAGAAAGGCAACAACCGCAAGTGCAAGCCGTATCATCCTAGGATGGGTCATGGAGGTATACAGGACGTATGTGGGACCTGGGTCGATACTGGATACAGATTACTTGGATCTACGCTCGTCCTGCTTTATCGCCCAAACTTCCTCAGAGGATCCGACTTCTTCCTTCCACCCGACTTTCCTCCGCGACCCCGCGTTTTGCCCCTTACCTTTTTAAATGGTACAAATCCTTTTGACTTCCCGCCCGCCGTTGAACTCTCCCCCTCGGATGCTCCAGGAACAGGGGCCATCCGAGGTAGCAGGTATTTAGGAACTGTTTTTAGGTGTGGCTGTACCCGTGTTGGATGTAGTGGTCTATCATGTCGGAGATACTCGAGGTCCAAAGGATTGTCCTCGAAGTGTGCCTGCAATGCGTTAGCTATATGTCTAACAAATGATAGGAGCGCTGCGTACCTTCAGCTTATCAGAGTTTAGTATTTCATTTTTCAGCTCTTTTATCCGTGCTTCCTTGATAGCGCTGCGTGTCACGCTCCGGAGTGCGTCTTCCATTCTATACCGGAAGGCTTCAATTTGCTTCGTGTCGAACTTGTACTCTTTTATCTTGCTGCCCCGCGCTGCCTGCTCCTTCTCAATCTTGCCAAAGACAATTTCGTCACGTTCTGCACCGGGTACGCATCCAACAACCTTGTTCTTGCCCCATTGTTCTTTTGGAACAATGTAAGAAAGTGACATGCCCGTACGCCCAGCGCGAGCAGTCCGACCAACGCGGTGCGTGTATGACCGAGACGATATTGGTAGGTCAAAGTTCAACACGCATGCAACATCCACGAAGTCTATACCTCGTGTAACGCCGTACTCCTTGTCATTGTTTCCTTTGCGGTGTTTATGTCTCCGTTGCTTTGTTTTCGAAGGTTCTGTTGAAGAAAACGATCGCTTGCGCTTTTTAGATTCTGAATTATCCATCTGCTCTGGCTCATCTTCAGGCTCAACATGTACTTCTTTTTGGTCATCGCGTTGGGTCGGCGTGACTGAAGGAAGTTAAACGCTGTTGTGACAGTAGTAATACATGTCTTACACTCTTCATCCGCAGAGCTTTCACCTTCGGAATCTTGCTCGTTTAAAGCACCACCCTCATCCGTTGCTATGATATAGTCATACACTCCTTTGTTAAACTCTTGGACAGTATGATACCTGCATACCGGTAAATGTCTCGGTTATTGTTATTGGTGTCACACCAACCTAGAATTGAGTGGTAGTTCCGAATTGAGCACGCAACTCTTTATTGAGAATTGTTCAAGAAACAGCTTAAGTCGATAGCATCGGTCCACGTCATTCACGAATAATATACATTTCCCGCGAATAAGCTTGAGCTTTAAAATAACGTAAGTAAGCAGGAATTTGTCGACTTCGGAGCATCTGTGATAATAGTGAGCAATCAGATTAAGCAGGCAATCCATCACCTCATGTACCTGACGACATATTGCGTCAATCTGGCAGCCTCGTCTTCGTTTTCTTCGAGTTTGAGAATGGCCTACGTTTTCGCGTGAGCCCGAAATCTCGATTCACCGGAATGGCACACACAGGGTTACGCAGTGTAAGTCCCTTCAGCATCTCAACATCTTCTGTCATGGTGGCACTCATAAGGAACGATTGATAAACCTTGGGTAAGTATGCGCCACTAAATATCTGTCGCACGTCTTCGTCATGCCCGTAAGAGAGAATTAGATCCGCTTCGTCTATAACCAGAGAGTCTAATGACGACACAGACAGAGCCTTAACGATATGTCAGGGGGAAAGAGGGCACGGCTGGACGTCTCACACCTTTGATTGTATAAGTGACAAAGCCCGTGATGGTGTTGCAACCACTATGTCAGGTTTATCTGCCAGTAGAGCTCTTTTTTTTTTAAGGAATAATAAGCCTCCCCTCAATCAATTTTATTCCTTCTGCTCACCGCTGCAGATGACTTGTTGTTCCCGATGCAACGTTTGATACAAGGATCTCCTTCTCGCAGTAAACAAGTAGTTTTCTTAAATGCGTAGATACTTGTTCAGCCAATTCTCTTGTAGGTACTAGAATCAAGGCACGAATATCCTGTCTCGCAAGGTCGGACAAGGACAGAGACTAAAGAGGGGCAATCAATTCAGTTGTCCTTTCCAGAAGAAGCGAAGACATACCCACAGTTTTAGCGCTGATTATCTTCTGTACGACTGGTAGACAATATGCAGCCGTCTTGCCGCTACCGGTGCGAGCGCGAGCAAGGATGTCACGACTTTCCAGTGCCAGAGGGATAGCTTTTGCCTGGACGAGAGTTGGCCTAGCAAAACCCAAGTCTGCGAGGGCACGAAGGAGACGTGCATCCAGAAGGTGCGAAAAGGCGGCAAAGTTAGCCTTCCTGTCGACGAGATGAGGCTCAACCATGGCAGGAGCAAAAAAAGGCTGAGATAGGGCGGAGTTTGAATCACATCATGTCCTCCGCTGAGCAAGTTATCTGCAACTTGTGCGTGTTGTGTTTGCTTGCATCTCCTGCGTATTCACGCACGCCGCAGATGTAGGAGACAGTTTTCGAAATATACCTGTCCTGCATGTAATGTCCCCTACTGTTCGCTTTCATGCTTCCGTTCGCCAGTGCGTCCCTCCCAGCCCCCCTGG
The DNA here is from genome assembly GCA_001691755.2 of Amanita polypyramis BW_CC. NCBI lineage: Eukaryota > Fungi > Basidiomycota > Agaricomycetes > Agaricales > Amanitaceae > Amanita > Amanita polypyramis. Next base: position 9,528 of record JNHY02000063.1, on the reverse strand, counting down.
CAAGCACTCATTTGATCGGCACATACAGACCCATTCACAATGCTCAGAATCCTTCTACAGAAAGGAACTGGAGACAGACGTTCACTCTGCTCCCTCCAAATCAAGGGAAGAAAGGCAAAAAATGCTGGAACTATTAAAGAAGTTTGAAGAGGAAAGTATGGACGACGACGTGAACGACCTCATAGACGAGGGCGAGTATGGAAACAAAGACCCTGCTGCAGATTTGGAAACACGGTTGCAGAACATTGACCTCCGTTAGCCCCATCATTTGCCTTAATATGCACGCCTCACATACCATGACAGATAGTGCTGAGCCCGATCAATTATGGTCGCTACTGAGTGCGGAGGAACGCTCCAAGTTCCTAAAAGCGTTACAAGATCCCGACAGCGAATTAGCGCAACAGCTGCTGAGCAGCGCAGAACTAGAAAAGTCCCGACAAAAGCCTTGGTGGGAAGAAAGTGATATCGAAGACGAAGATGCTTCTTGGACCACAAGACCAGAACCTATCCTTGTACCTGCATCGATGATCAAGAGCGTTCCAAGTCCACCGTCGCTGGTATACAACATGTGCGCGATAGGGTAAGCATAATCCACTGTGTTGTCGGGAGAGTTTTTTAATCTTACCTCCAACTAGCATTGCTTATGCATTCATCGTCCGCCATCTGGCGATTTCTTCGTTTTCCAAACTCCAACTGGACGATCCTGACCGCAAAGAAGCTCAGCGTATGATGTCACAGCTAGTCCCATTTCTGACCGAAAAGAGGTCCATGACACGCTTCTCGTCCTTGTCGGAAGTGATCATTGACATATGGCCCCGCTTCGAAGAAGTATGATTTGTTGTATTTAGCATTGCGACCGTAATTTAACGTTGTATTAGGGTGAGGTCACTTCGAAGATTCTCGCTACTCTTCTTCAAGATTGTGCTTCCCTTATGAGGCCGTTGCTGGTTACGGCTGCAGCCGTGCAGCCGTTGGTTTCCAAAATTGACCCAAGATTTCATCCCCATTGTATACCTGTCTTAATCTTGTCGGACATCAATGTATTGTTTTCTCGGCCCGGTCAAGGTACTGGGGTTGGATTGGAGAAATCAAATGCAAACCACGTTGCTCGGAAGTTGCTTTTCTATGCATCACATATTCTCTCGATGCCACCTCGAATATTTCAATTAGTCGTCTCTGAGCTGGCCACAAGGGCGCGCAACATACACGAGGAAGGTGAATGGGTACAGCAAGCCAAGGCTGAGGATCAGCAGGCGATCAAATTGAACCTAGGCCGCCAGGCACAGAACCAGTTGGCTTACACGACTGATGCGGTGTTTGAACGAACGTCAGACTTGTGAACGTTAGCCTAACCTGGCAAATAACTTGGGTACCTGTTACATCAGTTCACACAGACCTTTCAGTTACGCACTAATAACGGGTCGTAAATACAATATGTAAGGCCAACTTGCTGTAATGTCAGTTTAATCTGCACGAGATAATCGGCTAACAGGGCACTGAACCCCCGTGGACTGGGAAGGTCCCCATTTAATGGGTTTCCAAATACGGAAGGGGAATGGGTACCTTCGCAGTCGCACTTGAAGCGGGCCATAATAGTCTCACCTTTCTCAAAATCTCCTCTTTGGGCCTCGCTCATCATCGCACAGTCTCCTGCCCTCGTCCTTTCTAATGCCGCCCACACCCGAAGAGGCACTTGCCCTACTATCTGCGTCACTATCTCAGCTCAACGAGAGAGATGATTGTGGAAGCGGCGGTGGTAGCGACTCCTACACGGGCCTTCGTATAGCATCCATCTTTATCATTCTGGTGGGCTCGACAGGAGGTGCCCTCTTCCCAGTGCTTGCGAAGAGGTCGACATACTTGCACATGCCTAGAGCCGTTTTTGAGTACGCCATTGAATACCTGATCCGACGTCGTAAGGTACTGACTTTGAAAATGAAGCTTCGCCAAGTATTTTGGATCAGGTGTTATCGTATGGACTTCTAATGGTCGTATTTCCTTGGACACTCATGGACGATTATGAATTAGATCGCTACGTCTTTCATCCACCTTTTAGCTCCAGGGATCCAAGAATTGACATCCCCATGCCTACCGCCCGCGTGGCAAGACTACGTGAGTAACCTTGGTCAATACTTTCATCAATTCGCAGCATGATTCATCACAACGACCCAGCCCTATGCAATGGCTCTCTGCTTAGTCAGCATTTTTGCCATTTTTATAACTGAGGTGATTGCGTTCCGTGTGGGAACGACAAGGCTGCAAAAGATTGGCGCTAAGCATGGTGGGTCTCACCGTTATTTTCGTGGGGCGTTCCTGACTGACAGGATTAGATGTACACGGGCATGCCCATGGAAGCACTCACGCCGCTCATGGACCAGAAGTTTTAAGTGATGTGTTGAAAAGGGACGCAAGCGGAAACGATGCGGACACCGTGGAGCTTGCGTATGACCAGGACGTTGCGGCGCGAGTCGTCGGTATCGCCATCTTAGAGTTTGGTGTTGCATTACATAGGTCAGACCAATCTTGCTCCGCCCACGCGAACTCCCACTAACTCGGCACAGCGTTCTTATTGGCCTGACACTTGCTGTTGACGAGAAATTTAAGGTCCTTTTCGTGGTACTGGTCTTCCATCGTGAGCACTGTTCAAAACACAGGAGAAGATCCGCTAATGTGCCTTAGAAACGTTTGAGGGCCTGGGCATCGGCTCACGTTTGGCTTACATGGAGCTTCCAACCCGATATAATTGGATACCTATTGCAGGTGCTATTATATATGGCCTAACAACACCTATCGGTATAGCAGTTGGGCTGGGCGTCCGATCAAGTTATAATCCAGGGAGCATGAGGGCATCTATTGTGAGCGGAGTTTTGGATTCTCTGAGCGCAGGCATTCTGCTATACACGGGACTCGTTGAGGTAGGAATCATCATATCTGGCCTCAGAGAAAATCTAACGCCAACTACAGTTGCTTGCTCACGAATTTCTATTCGACAAAGAGATGTTATATGGATCTACGGGAAGACTTGTATATGCAATAGGTTCAATGTGCCTCGGATGTGGTTTGATGGCTTTTCTTGGTCGTTGGGCATGATATTAAATATTACGGGGCAACTCTGTGACTTTTGCCTTGACATACTCTAGAATAGCGTGTTACTTTACTCTTGTCACACTTGCAGCCATGACTGCCTCTAGCGATGACAGGATGCCGCCTGGCATGGTCATGGGCCCCGACGGCAAGCCTTGTAAAATATGTACTGCATTTCGTAACTGGAAGCCACAAAGCGGAAATAACATCGAGCCCTCTCCAGGAGATCCTTCACGGAAGCAGCCATCCAGAGGCACTGGTGCAACTGCAGCGATGGCCACTCTGTTTGGTACGGCCGTCAATGGGTCGTCTTCAGTCACGTCTTCTTACCACCCTGACGAACTCCCACCCGGATGCCCACCGGACGTCGAACAGCTCGGCCGTGCGACATGGACGTTCCTACATACCACCGCTGCGTATTACCCCGACAAGCCTACGCCAACACAACGCGCCAATATGCTTGCGCTACTCAGAGCATTACCCGTTCTTTACCCCTGCGGCTGGTGCGCGATCGATTTTGATAAGGATATGAAGGAGCATCCGCCAAACGTGAGCAGCCGCGTGGCACTTAGTCGCTGGTTGTGCGAGCGGCATAATACCGTTAACGAAAAGCTGGGATTGGAAAAATTCGATTGTTCCAAGACGGATGAAAGGTGGAAAGATGGACCAAGCGATGGACGGTGCGATTAGACTTGATATCCTGCGATCATGGAAATAGACACTTAATAATCTGTACGTTCTGTTTTGTTACCCGTGAGCCTTTCCTGACAGATGCACTAGGTTCAAATGGCTTGTATTCGATAATTTATATTAGACTCGCCATCAACATTTACCACTGCTCATTTGTCGGATAGTTAGGGCTAACTGTCTAACTTATCTATCTATCAATGGATGTCTAATTCTTCCAACCAAGGCAAGAGCAGGTGTGATTCAAATGTTCATTGTTTATAATAGTATACAATATCCTTAGCTACATGATAATCACCGTGTCATCAGGGTTCTCCCACTGCAAATCGAAGCATGAACAAAGAGGCCAAGCATTGAATTTTTCCACATACCTGACTGTCTTTTTGTCCGCGGTAGCCACCTCCATCTTAGCTCTGTTCAAAACCTTTTGGAATTCTGACACGCGATGTCTCATGCGAGAGTGCATGTACGCCTTTGAACACTTTATGTGATAATGTAGGTAGTCACGGAAGAGCTGGATGTGGGAAATCGTCGTAGACGCTACCAATGGATTGGCGAAGTGCCGGGGGAAGAGGACAAACGTGACGTATCCAATGTCTTCTGTGTTTCTAAGGTTGGGAAGGTGACGGATCTCAAGGGGTGGGTCGCGGCTCGAGTAGAGGACTTGAGGAGCATTCTGTATGGATGGTTGGCGTCTAGCATCGACGAATTCCTAGCACCAGAGCAAACAAGATATTGATCAAGTTATCTCCTCTCATATGTGCGGGACATACCTGCAGGAATAATTTTCCAAAAATGCGATCCGTTTCATCCTGGAAGACAGTGGAGAAAATAGCCGTGACACGGTCGTGCGAAGCTTGGACGTAAATTGCTTCCTCGTCCCGATAGTGGATCTGCATTAATTCGCCCATTTTGTCAGTATCCGCTAGTTCCTTCTGCGTCTTGAATCCGAGCTCGAAGGGTGCCGCAACGGCGTTGCGCTTGAGCAGCGCTACAGACATGACAAATGCATCCCGTGCCTCTAACATCATCTCACCGATCAGCAAAAAGTTCGTAGCGAATCGAACCCCGCTCTACCCACCTGGATCAGTGGGGGCCTGCTCCAGGTCAATTTGCAGGCTGACGTTATAGTCTGGCTCAGCCTGTCCCACCAGGAGTGGCCCATATTCACGCTGCAGGACCTCCATTGCACCATACTCTACTAGTTCATCCCAGCAGCGGATGTTCATCGACAGTAAGAGGACTGTCTTCTTTTCTGGTGTAGAGAGATGAAATCGGACACCGTCAAAATCTACGAACTGGACGTCTAGTGATGATGGCCTGCGGGGGGACGGTCAAGGAACCTGAACAATAAATATGAACGAGGTCTCACTTGTTGAGCTTATCATTGAGAGTTGTCTGTATGATGACATTGTGCGGCTTTAGAGATCAAGGTTACATATTGCGCGGTTACCGTCTGGCCAAATCTTACTTCTAGGAGAATCATATTCTGTTCTATTGTAAGAGACTGTTCTAGCAAAATGTTGTGGACTCACAGGAGTGCGAGCGGCCTTACTGGTCGCTGATGGAAACAGGCGCAAGTCGCAGCGCCCTATCAGAGTGCAGGCGTTATGTCACGTGCGGTAAGCAAATAATACAGCGGCTGATTAGCTTAAAGTACACTGTCCATACGACCGATATCATCGATGAAGAATCCACGAGACAACCATAGTTAGCCGAGGTAATGACGAGCGGAAGAGGGAATTAAAAAAAAAGTCCTAATGATATGATGCGATGGGGGGCAGTTTGAACAGAGTGGATCGTCAAACTATAACAGGGTAATCTAACCTAAAGGCTGTGGCGATATAAAAGAGTGTAGTGTCGCTAGCGGCTATGCACCGCAATCGAGGGTCAGAGTTTTACAAGCTCCATTCCTAAAGTTCTAGATGTCAGGAGAGTTGAGCCGACATAAATAAATACACATGGATTATCCAGAATCATGGTGCATAGTGGCATGATGAGGATGACGCCACGAGGGTAAACGCCCAGTCTCACCGCCGTCTCTGTTGCTGCCATACGGCTAACGGAACGTCTTCTTCTTCGAACCCGTTTTCACCAGGTAGGTCTTCACTGCTCCGTGGTCTCTTTTCTTGTGATGGTATTGAGGCATATGCACTGGCTCCTTTCCGCACCCTTCCATTGACTTGATACATCGGAGGGGACGGCACAGCTGTGGCAGATAGCGACCGCCCTGATAACCTGCCATTTGGCACAGCAGCCAGGTTCTCTTGTGAAGAATTAGGACTGTACCGGGAAGTATTCATAGGGCGATGTGAATTTGGCGTGGGTGGAGATTGGGACCGGCGTTCGGCAGAGGAAGGAGACGGGGTATTCTTTCGAGGGGGTGGGGATTGCTCACGGCTATAGATATGATTTGGTATCGGGGGCTGGGGCTGTGGTTGTACCAAATTTGAAGATCCCCATGTATGCTGCTGACCAGGCCCAGTATTAGTGCCTCCGACGGGAGCAGAATTAATGCGCGTCAGTGGCATACCCTGTTGTGTCTGTGCCGCATAATTACTATATTCTTGTTCCATTACTCGATGCTGGATCTCGTATTGCGGTCCTTTGACGGGCTTCTCGGCTCTGCGCCCTCCACCAGATGGGGCGCCAACAGGCGGTGACTTAGTCAGGGAACCACGTCTGCCAGACTCTTTCTTTTTCATTTCAGCCTCCCGTTCCGCCCGTTCTCGTTGTTCCGTTTCTAATCTTTCTCTCTCCAAACGTTCCCTTTCTGCCTTCTCCCTCTCTATTTGATCCCTTTCCTGCCCTTCACCGTCAGTTGGTCGTGTTGTTGGTTGACCTGTACCAGCGTTTGGAGTAGGTTGACCATTTGGCTGTTGCGTCGGGCTTTGTGCCTTGTTAATGACTCCGAGATACCAGAACATCAAATTGCTAATCAAAACTTGCTCGTATAAAGGGCGTCGAGGATTGGCAAGTTTGATATGACTCAGCCTATAGATCGCCCTCTCTACATGTATGGGATATCTTGAATAATTGTTAGGTGGGACCCCTGGCAGAAGTCCAGAAGATGTGGGCGGCGTGTGGTTTTTAGATTTTGAAACACCCAGCAAAGCCTGTGCTGTTTCTCGGCCAGCAGTGCTCGATACTGGTTCCGAATCCTGCTTCTTCTTCGAGCCCCCGAAAAGGGAACCGAAAAAGCCCGTCTCCTTCTCCGATGATGTATTCTTCTGGGCCTTCTTAGACGCTTTATCGCCACCCCATTTGCCAAACAAGCCTCCCTTCTTATCCTTGTCCCTCCGCTTTTGTGGTGGAGGGCTGGGTGCAGGCGGAATTGAACTAACAGGTTGTGGTGGTTGTAGTGGTTGTAGTACTGGTTGTTGAGTGGATATCGAGGAAGATTCCGCTTGAGGTGACGAGACTGCTGGTGCTGTAGAAGGCACTTGGATAGGCTCAAATGTTGGCTCCAGAGGCTGGGAGGTCGCGGTGTGTTGCAGATGTAGCACGGGTTCGGGAGCTTGAGAGACTGTTGCATGGACATCCGGTATTTGTAGCATGGGCTCGGAAGCTTCAGAGACTATTGCATGGACATCTGGTATTGGTAGCTGTGGAGTAGTAGGAGGTAACGGCGGTGAAACGGTCGACTCTGGCAAATCAGCGATGGTGGGTTCTGGTGAAGAAACCTTGGGTGGATGTAGTTCTTCATCATCATCACGAACATACGCGTCAATAATAAAAGCCTCTTCGCTGTAGGACTCTGGTCGTTGTACTACTTTGTCACGAGATGAGGTGACCGGTTCAGGAGTTGCCGATACAGATTCGATAGATTCACCGTGCTCGCTCGAAGATCTATCACTGGACGTGCGTGGTTCCAGAGGTGCAGTTGCAGCTCTAACTTGCGCTCTCCGTGTGGATGAAAAACGATGACCGCCACCGTCACCTGGAAGACCAGGTTTACGTATTTTTGTGCGTGCGGCTCGTCGCAGAATCTGCCCTGGCGGAGGAACTATAATTGGTGAGTCTGCCTCATCTGCTATATCTGGCACGTCCTGCATATGAGAAAGAGCTGCTGAGGGAGAAAAGATCACAACATGAACGGTCTGTGGAGGGCATCTAGAACCAACCTGAGGGTGACAGATTGAGACTAAGGCTCCTCCTCAGAATGTTTCTGAATTTTGAGGGGTCGTCGCTATTTGAAGCCTCTTCTGCCAGTTGCTCCAGCTTCTCAAGATCCTTGATGGTAAGCTGTGGTCCTCGATTAGGGAGGAGATTACTTCGATTCCTCTTGAGGGGGACAATTTTTTCGTCCTCTAGGTTGTCGTTCTCTGACGGTAGATACTGTCTGCTCAGCATTGATTTCCTGCGAGCCAGGCCAGAACTAGAGTCTGATCTTGAGGTCGCGACCTCGTCTGAGGGAGGAGGCGCACGAGCATGCTCCTTGAGGAATGCCCGAAATTCAGCAGGCGCAATCTCTGGGTGGAGGCTAGCAGGCACCCAGAAAAGATGAAAAGGGTCGTCAGTTGCGGCCGAGGGATCATCAGAAGCGCTGCCGGTGCTGCTGCGGGAGCTTCGACGTCGTGGTAGGAAGTTGCCCTCGTGTGAGCTGTTCGACGAGTCGCCGTCGTCCGTGGAGGCAGAATGTGGGTTTGACCAGTAGCTCTGGCTGGGTGAGGGGGGCGACTGGTTTGGGGGTAAGTCTGGATCGATGGTTAGAGCACCTGGAGCGATGGAACGCCTCCTGATGTCTCTGAGCGCCTCCACCTCCCGCTGGATCTCGAGCTCAGAGGGTTGGAGGGTGCGAGAGGCCATGGAGGCAGCAGCGACGCTGTCGTCAAGAGGCAAGCGCGAGTTGGGAGTCTACGGTATGTACGCCGGCTGCTTATGCTACCCTATACCCGCCCCGTATCCTCGCTTTCTCCCGCCCAAGCTCCTGAACAACCGCCTGTCCAATGTTCAGCGCTTGGTCACTGCCATCTAATGCTATTGTAGTACTGACTGCCAATGCCTCGGGATTCACCCCACTCTCAATCATGCTCACACATGTCCCAAGTGTCTCCTTGTCCAGCTGGGTGTTCAACAACTGTGATATTTCATAAAGAACTGCATCATGTCATTCGGTGCCATCCACTCAGCTTCTCATACTCACTGTCCAGCGTCTGTTGTGCAGCGCTAGCCTGATTCGACGTTGAGGACATACTCGCTGGGTTGGAACTGCCAGCCTCTTCCCACGCGTCTTTCTCCACCAACAATGGTCTCCGCAAAGCCAAAGGGCAAAGCCAATGTTAAGAAAGACAAAATCTTCCATCCCCAGTCCCGCAAGGCTGGCCAGCTAATGCGCGCTTCTCTGCGCAAGGAAAAAATCCACGACCTTGCCTCAAGACGAGGACAAAGGCAGCATTCGCTGGGTTTGCTTGTCTCTTTCGGAGATCGAGTCTTTGTTCTAAATTCACCACTAGTTGATGTATATAAATTCTACCATCAGTGTCTGCCAGACGAAGGTGTTCTCACACTCGAAGACTTGCATCACGTTATTCGTGACATATGGCTCGCGAGATTCGATGAACAGCTGGAAATTGAGCAGCGCGCAAGGAGGATGGGACGCCCAAAAGGCGCAACCCAAGTAAGGCTCGAAGAAATTAAGCTCAGGGAAGCAGAAGAATACAGGACAGGCCTGGGTCGGTGACCACCATGTTCCGTTGTTATTTCATAGCTAAAAGGGACCCCCCCCCCCCCCCCCAACGGGATGGCATTCACTGC
>JNHY02000062.1:0-70051 GCA_001691755.2 Amanita polypyramis BW_CC | reverse complement strand
AAAAAAAAAAAAAAAAAAAAAGTGACGTGACGCGAGGGCGTGACAAAGTATAACTGCTGCTGCTGAGTGCGTCGTGTTCAACCCAGACGAGAGCAATATGGACGCTGGTGATATCAAGGTACGTTGGTCGTATTGTGCGTATAATAGGCATAATAATTTTGGTAGGCAGTAACGTGTATTCCTTTTAACGAGGATGAGCCGAACAACGCGGAGGATCACTATTGGCGATTATTGACCCAGGACTACGAAACTCTAGATGAGGTCCGGTTGCGGTTGAATGCCTACCACAGGGCGTGGCAAAAGTGCTTGCGTCGTCTTCAAGTACGCTCTATCAATTTATCCATTCATCTTGGTCGCTGACAATCGGCCCAGTCTTCCATCCGTTCCCAACACGAGCCCATAATCCGAGACGTCATACACCATATACGATCGTCTTACTTGGAAAACCCCATTAAAACACCTTACGACGAACTCCCTGTCGTATGTATACAAAGTATGAGGTTAGCATTCACCAACCTGTCGATTCGTGCACTAAAATTGCTCGCCTGCTTAGGCTCTCTATCGGGATCATCCATCTTAGATGAAGTATGCGTCTCCTTGGACGAGGACGAGGATAAGTCAGCCCCTCGGGTTATTCAAGTCCATTTGTATCCTTCGGATTGCCCAAGTGTGATGATGGGAATGAAGAATATAATTATGAACTTGGTTGAACAGGGAGATGTGGCGGAAGTTGGTGGGCCATTCAGCGCACTTTATTTGGTGTATCCATTGACTGGACGGATATAGTCAAGCGCAAGCCATCTACTTCAGTAGCAACCTTTGACATTGAATTGCTAGTGGCGTGGTATACCGCTCTTTGCAACACTTCTAGTGCGTCCAGCTCATCTCAAAAATTACGATGCCCTTATTTTTGCAGCAGGAAACGCGCCAGATCCTCTAATAGTTATCGTTATGCACGATTTTGAACAGTTCGATCCTTCCATCATGCAAGATATATTCTACATATTCAGGTGCGACCGATGACACGCAGGCCGCAACATGTCTGATTTAGTTCGTATTTGACAGCCAGCAAGTGACCAGATTACACTCTGTATTCATATTATCCCTCTCATCTCCACTCTCGCCCTCCTTCCTACACTTGGCATACCCAAAATCAACCTTATCCTTACTGTGTGCGGATACATTCGTCGCACCGTCAGGTCTTCACGTACTCCAAAAGGCGTTTCAGCAAGTAAGCACGTGAATTGCGGCTACAGCAGTATATGCTGCCTTCTGACACGTGTCACAGACATTCTTCGACATCAAATTCGACCCTGACATCCTACTTGGCCCAACAGTACTAGAACAAATATTTTATCACATCAAGCGGAACAGTATCTCTCAAGATGTATTTCTAACTAGCATACAGGCAAGTCTCCTCAGGTGTACGGCCTGTACTATACTGATGCATCTTTAGCTGGTTCATCTTCGACATTTTATGACAAACCCGTTATCACTACTCGTCCACGAAACACCTGTCTCGTGCTCCTCTGACAACTCTTTACGTGACATAATCACGAACCGTCTCCACCTCATAAGCCAACTAAATGGGCGTCAATCACCTGCCAAAAAGCGTCCTCATCAAAAGGAAAAAACTGCGTCATGGCTTGTTTCCGCAGTCGACCGGGCCAGAGAAACGTTTACGAGTCACTCTCTCCAGATGCGCCTTGGATTCGGACTAGTAATGCTCGTTTACGAGATCTTGGAAAGGCAAGGGGAAGTTGGGGAAAAGAAGACCCCGAGGTTTACCCTGACGGATATGATGTTGGATGCGCTGAGAGGTGATGTGCACAAGTATGTCCAACGACTTGGGCAATTTGTCCGGTAAGTGTTGGACCGTCGGATGACTTTCTCACAAGTTTTGACGTGATGATGGATACATCTGATGAACAGGTATTTTGACGAGAGTCAGTTGACTGGTTTGTTAGACCAACTACATGAGTTTTTTGAGCAGCCTCCCCTGGCTGCCAAGGAGGAGATCGCCGACTTTCTATCGTTTGCTATGGATAAAGTGAAGCGACCAGAGCAGGTCGCCCGCGACGTGTGCGAGTGGCTAGAAGAATACCTCGAGTGCGTGACAAGAAGCTTGGATTGGGACGTGATGTTAATTTGTCGGTTCAGGAGTCTTACCATTAAACGCTTTGATGATTTTCCCTTGTGGGACGTGTGGTACACCGGAGATGCCCCGTTCCCTTCAGAGGTCAGGCGAAATAACTGTTATACCCGATCCAACTGCTCACTTCCGCTTACCTAGTTCCTCAACCCCTCTACACGAGCCTCCGTCTTATCAGGTCTACTAAGACCGCACGAGTACGCACAACTCCCGAACCTCGTACCTACATCCACACGAGATACCCAGCCCACTAACGGCAACGATGCCAGTATCCCCGAACTCTGGCAGCTGCCCGACATTAGTATCCTCTTTGGGCGGTACACAGAAAGTGGCAAGATTATCAATGTGTATGACTGGTTTGAATCGTTTCAGGTTGCTTTGGAGAGTCAAAGGAAGCATTTGAAAAAGCAGAGGCGGGTAGCGGAGGAGATGGGTACAAGTGGAGGGAGTATATCGCCTAAGAAAGGGAAAGGAAAAGAAAAAGTTTCAGTTGAACAGCTAGATGAAGATCTGGATGACAGTGATGATGAGGATGACGATGAACAGTGGAAGCTGCAAGTCCAGGTGAGGTTTATTCGTGCTTTGCATGAGCTCGATTATCTCGGGTTCATCAAGCACACTGGCAGAAAGGCGGATCATGTTCTACGGACTGTCTTTGACGTAGGTGACTGATAATACTGAGTTTCCTATTCTCCCAGCGGATTTGTGTTGAATGTTTAGATACATCGCAATAGTGCTACCGACAAACGCTTATACAATACCTTGTAATACAACAACACGATAACTAATCATAGAGAAAGAAAATACACACATCTAACACACACACACACACAGCTCAGCCGATCATGCCCTCGGCGCTGGCAAACTGCTCTTCCTCATGCTCTGCCTGGATACGAAGCCCAACGCGCTCATATCAACTCGCCCGCCCATATTCCTATATGCACTTACCCCTCCCGTACCGCGATCCATGCACTCTAGCGGGATCATCCCCCTCTCGCCTCTCACATTCTCACAACGTGCCCACCCATCGTCGTACTCTGTGAGTACCCGGATGCTCTCCCCGACACGGATCCTCAATTCGTCCGGCAACTTCGGCTCAAACACGCACCGCACCACGGCGTAATTTGCGAATGCAACGTCGTATGTCACAGGGGGCGCAGACCGTCTTTGAGCCATTGTCGTCCCAGATCTGGGCATCGTCATCATCGCCCTTGCTAGATCCTGACTGGAACAATTATAGTCGCGACCCGCGCTGTCATGCGTGCTCGTCATGTTTAACATGGACAAGGGACGGGACATAAGCGAACGACCGGCGTTGGCGTTAAATTTTGGGACAGGACCGATGTCGGATGGACCAGCCTCGGGAATGGAAAGCAGTGATAACGGAGGAGGCTTGACGCGAGGGATTATCCTTTGCACAGGACGTGAAGGGTTACCAGCAGATTGAGACGCGTTGGTACCAGTTCCTCCTGCTGCATTGACGCCACCGGTGCCAGCACCGGTGTCCAGCTCGAGCTTTCTCAGTCCATCAGTAACCACCGTCGTCGTCGTCGTCGTCGCAACCACAAATGGTTTAGGTTGCCACGTCCTCCTCAACTTTTCCCTCTTCACAATCGCACGTCTCCTAAGTACCAGAACGCCAGTCGCTAGTATGAGAAGCAGCAAACCAATGACAAGCCCCGCGACAGCTCCTCCAGGGAGTGGCTTGGAGACTAGATGTCGGCTACTGCCCGAGTTTTCTGCATGAGCGCCAGCGGCAGTATCTTGGTTACTCGATTCGTGTTGGGCTTGGGCAGAAGATGTGGGTATCTGTGTGAATGACGCTGCTTGCGTCATGGTGGTGGTGGTGGTGGTGGTCGCATATACCACAGAATCTGAGGTAGAGTCCGATGTTGGAAAAATCAAGGAAGGTGTCGGCTCAATAGTGCCCAAAGTGTTAGGAACGAACGTTTCCGTAGTGACTGACGGCAAGTCCGTATTATAAGACGTTGAAGTAATCGTCGGGTCATCATAGGTAATACTCGGCTTGACGTTTACTTGCGTCGTATCCGTCGACGAGAGATAAGGTCCATCAGCGTCAGGTACCAATCCAACGTCCGCAGACCCATTGACAACAATATCTCTGTGCGGAGGATTCCGCACAACATTAAGCCCAAGACGAGGAAAGATGTCTATTTTCATCGCAGTTCGCGAGTGCCTGCGTGCATGTAGGTTGGTTCCGAGCGTTAATCCATTTTGGGAAAAGAGGTTAATGTACATGTCGTGTCCGTGTTCTTAAAGATACAGTGATGCCTCGTCCTGGTTGGCTGGGATTGACAAAAGAAAAGCTCCAGGCCTTTTGTAAAGTAAAGGTTTTTTAAAAAAAATTAAAAAAAAAAAAAAAGGAAAACTACTGGACATGATGAGCTGTCAGCGACTCAGGCGAAGCTTGCTGGCAGACGTACCAGAGTAAGAACCGTTCCCTGATAACCAATCGTACCGGTGGCGTGAGCCCGTGTACAAAATCGCAATGCGGAACAAGCCTGTGATGTCAGATCTTAGCAGAGGCGGTGTGAATCCAAAGAAGGGAGAAGCGCACGGTGAGAGAGCCAAGTGACGGTTCAAAAGAGAGTAGAGGAAGAAGAGGCAGAGAAACCGAGCCGAAAAGGGAGCGAGGCGACAGAAGGACAACAATAAGTGAACGCGTGAGAGGAAGAGTCCTGTGGCAACCGTAGCGCGGGCGATGTATTCGTGGCCATCTTGCAACGAACAGCGGGTCGTTAAAACAAGGCGCTGTCGCTACTTGGGCACCATCATATCAATGATGTCTTGTTTTTATTTTTATTTTTATTTTTTTTTCGAGCATTGAAATTCGACTTATACGTACACAACAACAGGGCCAGGAATACCATAATCATCACATTATCTGTATGCATACAAAAATCCTGCCATTTATTTCGGGTCATCTGTCTTACACTTTAACGCTTCACTCATGTTCCCTTCGACCTGCTGCTTCCTGTGGATGCGGACAAAGTATTCTGCCTCCGGTCCGGCCGGCGCTGCTTCAATCGCTCCAGGAATAACACCAGACCAAGCGGGCATCAACTGTTTCCGCTGCTCCCTAAGCTCCTCTAGTCTATGGGACAGAAAGCCTCGGCCTGCAACTGGGCCAAAGAACGACGTGCCAGCAAGGGATCCAATGATGCTAATCCAAATGCGTTAATCGATGGACAGCGCGACCGGAAGAGTAAAACTTCACCAGCTTCCCACCAGAAGGGACAGATAGAAGCGATACTGTGAGTACCATTTTGGCGCTATAGATTCACGAGGAAAAAAACAAGTCAGCTTATTGTTCTCGCTCAGTCGGGAAGAGTCGCATCTGATACATACTCCATCCGGCAAGCGTCACTTTGGCATCAGCCAACCACAGCGCCGTAAAGCCTAACCACTGGCCAATGAGTGCATTTATAGGGTGCATGGCCAATGTTGGCCAAGCTATCAAGATAGGCGCAGCGCCTAGTGCAAGCCGTCCATACCCTTTTTGTCCATCGTACCCAGCAATCTCCATTCCCCAGTGCATGGCACCTAATCAATTACTCGGGGTAAGAGCTCCTGGGGATCTAGACGTGCACAATCAGACTGACCAAGGAAAGACAGTAACACCGCCCCGTAGGTCACTTGAAAGTCGAGCGCACGTTCGAGGAGCGCCAGCGCCACGGCTGGATCAATATGATGGACTATACCTCTAGCAGCTAAGCCAGCTTCATACGCAACGTATACCGTAGTAGCAGACGCCGCAAGGTACGGTATACCGCCTTATCGTTAGTGCCAATATCAATCTTATTGTCTTTGATAGATGCTAGAAGAGCCGACCCACCCATGAGTCCTAACACCATCATCGGTTTCGGCACCTCATTCCATACCTGCCGGGTGATTCCAAGCTACAACAAAAACGGTTATATTAGACATCTGTCCCTACACGTATCATTGGTGGTAAAGCCACCTACAAATGATTCAGCGTCTTTAGATCCCAGAGGGTCTCGCGTGACATTGGACGCAGCAATAATTTTGGCCAAGTCTGCCGCTGAATTCCCCATTTCCTCTTTGATGTTCTTTGCGGCATGTTCAAGGGTCTGACTGCCGGGTTTTCCGGAAACGGAGCTAGCGACAGAGCGGGCGAGAATCGGCCCTGTAAGCCGCACTAGGGTGTTTGGCGTAGGGCAAGCCGGCTTAAAAGCTGCTGGTTGTCGCAATGCCCAAATTCCAGTCGTACTTATTCGCGGCGCAGCGGTACGCAGCAGCGGGCGGCACAAGGTATACAACATCTTCAGGTGGAGCAAGGAGAACGAGCGAGTCCCTCATATACACCAAATGGTTTCTATGACGTCATTTATATGCGTCATATTATACTAATATGCTGCTTAGCTATCTACATACACTGTACGGTGCGGCAGTCTGTTCTTTACATAACGTAAATAATTATCAGTTTCAACAATGAATGACATGGAGTGCAATGGTGCTAAAAGCTAAACGAAAAAGACTTGAATTTCGAATGTAATTACGCATGAAGGCTAAAGCCCCCAAGCAATTGACGTCGTATAAAGCAAATGACTTGGATGAATCTAATTCCTGCCAGGGAAGAGGGGCTCCACCTTGTTAGGGATAACCTCAACGGTACGGTGTTTCATTACGCTCAGACCATCGGTGCCAAAGTATCGGTGAGTCCGGAAACTCCAGTACACCGAGCTATACAATTCATTGAGTCACAGTTCAAACAAAGTTTGCAAAGAAACCTACCCGATGGACCAGTCACGTAGACCGCTCACATACTTCTGAACCATCTCATCGATCTCAGGGCCCCATGATGGTAGTCTCCTCTCGTTTTCAATAAATTTATCCACCGTCTGGGTCCACATTTCAGCGGCATGGTCAACTGCGCCCTGTAGCGAGTGACCATGGTGGTGCATCAATATATAGACTAGATTGTGGTAGCCTTCGCCACGCGCTTGCTCAATATTATAAGAGTAGATGTCCTACACGCGGATCAGGGTGCTGTGTGCGCATAAACGATGAATAACCCACATTTGCCCAGCTCACTAAGTCGTTGGCAGCTTCACCAAGAGCTTCAATAATGGGATGTTCCGCGACATAATCCGGCAGATCAAAGTCATGAATATATCTAATATGTCCCGATTAGGGCGGACACATCAGAATATCATTAAATTGACGCACTCAATTAGTGCCCAACATGGCTTGCAAGCTTAGAACAGAATGTCGGTGTTACCATACTAGCTGGAAAACAAAAGAAATGTCGCTTACCAGATGTATCCCTCCTGCAGTCAATGTAAGACTCCAAATCGGGTACTTCCGAGTCGGCACGTGTCTTTGCCTGGGTACTAATAGCATCGAAGAATTCTTGCATGGTATTTATAAACCGTTTCTGAACACCCGGCCCTGCATGCCGTATGCAGCGGCGCCAGATACTGCATGCACCACATGGGTCATCTGCGTTCCTATCAGAGATTGTGAAACTCACTCTCTGGACAATTTCCCGGGGATCGGCTCCTCTTCCGGCTGGTCTTTCATTGGCTTGTACTCCTCAGGGAAAAGGATGGCGTTCATAACAATATTGCCAAGAACGTCCGCCTCGCGTGTTAACATGCGGTCGCTAATGTTGTCACTAATAACATGACATGCGAATCACTCGTGTTAGTCTCTCGTGCATAATTAAGTAGAACGTAAGTACTCACAGATGAAACAGGTAATTTATGTAATCAGCAATAACCCGAAGACGCTCCTTCGGACCTGTGGTGTAGCTGTATGCCGCTAATACTCCTCCTTGAAGACCATATATGGCTTTTCGTTGTCTCGTAGTAAGCCCGGGGCAGTTGGCGTCGAGCCATTCGGCAGACTCTTTCGCTATTTCATCACCGTCCGGATGGTACCGAACAGGGAACTTGCAAAGTGATACGAGATCCGGGAGGATGAAAGTTGTAGTCTTTTCGTCAAAATTCCTGGTAACGGTAACGGCCTTTGCATGGGGCATCTTAGAAGCTGCCTGGAAAGGAACGTAAATTGGGAGTCCAAACGAAGGCAATACAAGTATATATACCTCTGGCTGTTTCTCGGGCCTACGCCCTACGAAACATGTCTAATTTGAAAGTTAACGTCGTGCAGTGGAGAGCAGAAAGAAAACTTACGTGTAGGATTTGCATGATCCTACCTAACAAAGGAACATGGAGTAGCAGGATAGATCGCTTGAAAATCTCGCCGATTTTTCTAAACCAGGGTAGGTGCAAGAGGTCCATGGTATGTTTGGTTGAAGGGGTGTGTGGGGGGGAAGTCGTAGTTAACTGGGCCATTTATACGCACCCTTATTATATGCGAGGAAAACAAACGGAAAGGGGTGACAATAAAACAGTGCAACCAGCCGATCACTGGGGGCCTTCCTAAGAAAACGGAGATGGAGATGGTCACATCAGCATGAAGACAATAACGAGTTTTGGAGTGTTTTCAGATATCCCCGTATCTGTAATCGCCGGAGTTGCTTGCAGACTAGGCCCAAGTCGCACGTATTTCTTGTACTATAGACACCGACTGAGGGAGCTTACGCGACCCGGAATACTGCGAGGTCGGCCGTGCCTTCTATTGATATTCAACCCTGGACAGCTTATAGCTTCACGCATAATGTAACGTACACGCTCGGGCATGCATTGCCCGTGGTCAACTTGCGGCGGTAAAGGTTCGGTTCAGCTCGAACTGAGTCATAACAACCCTTGGAACGCGTTAATTACTGGAGGTGTTCATTATATGGCCCACCTGGGCCAACTGAATGAGATACATACGGGTGTAGCAAATCTGACATTTTTTGATGGTCGCTACTTTGTCATGCGAAATGTTACTGTCTATTCATTTATCTTTTGTTTATAAGAGGACGGATCAGACTACCAACCGAGGTAGGTTACTGACTATTGGATCGAACTTTTCCCAGGAACGAATCAGCGTGGAGAACTATAGATAGTAATGTAACCTACTACGACCGTTGTACAGGAACCGTGATTCGGGAATATGCACAGGTCTCCTCTCGTTTAGAGCTAATTTGCTGTATAGAGCACTCACGCGAAGCCAATCTGAAGCGTGTGTCACCAGGTTCATGATTTCGCACGATATGTACGAAATAGAACCCCTTCGAACTGCTCGGACCGCCGCTCTGTAGTAAATTTTAACGTTTCGTCCCATACTAAATTTTTCACCACGTGAGGTCGCACAGAGTCGCCGCTGACTACACCCATGTTGAGTAAGACCTAAACTCATTGTTCTTGGGTGATAACAACACTGCCACAAGGGTCAACGTCGCAGTCTAAACATCTGCAGGATACTTGCCTGCTGTGACCCGCCATCTACTTTATCAGAGTTAGTCCATCGATTAAGGGTGGTAATATTTGCCGAGGATGATAACGGCCCAATACATCCCTAGCCGATTTGAGGAAAGACAATTGCAAGAAACCATAAGACCATAAATTATTGTTGGTGGTTACACACGTTCGGGAGGGCCAGTGCGTCATTAGCAAGGGTGATGCCCGGGGAGGCCGGTGACGAAGAAACCAATATTATTCAGAACGGATTAGTCGCCCGGACGACGGCGGAAACGATGAGGGTGAGGTGAAGAAATGTCTAGAAGCTTGTCGAAGTCAGCAAATAAAGCGCGCTTGCCGCGTCACGCTCCCGTGCAAGGCTCAGCGTCCGTATCTTTATTTCTCATCCAACCGCCCTCTAATCCCTACTCAGAATGGCTGCTGTTCCCGCGTCAATGGCCCCGACCACCGCCAATTGGCACTGGAAAAATAAGAACGTGACACGTTGGAGCAAGGAATGGTTTGAACGCGAGCTCGTGACAATTTCCGTCACTGGCGACAAGGAGGGTGAAAGTGCCTCTATCTCTGCAGTCACCGATGTAGCAGGAGATGTTGAGCTCGGGCAACGAAAATCTAAGTATGTATCGACCCATATAGAAGCACCGAATAATTAGGCCTAACTAATGTTTCATAACTAGATTGATCACTATCTATGACGCCAAAATTTCTCTGAAATGGACCGGAACAACTAGCGAGGGAACGGAGGTCAAGGGCTCTCTCACTATTCCCGAGGTTTCGCATGAGATTACCCTTGACGGATCCTCCGATTACACCGTAGGCGCTTGTCTATCAGTTTCATGACCCATTGTTTCACCTCGACCTTTGTTTTCGTATTTTACTAGTACGACTGGACGCTATTGACCGCGTCAACGCCGGAAGTAGATGTCATTTTCCAGCTTGCCAAGTCCCGTCTGCCGGTGGTACTTGAAGCCAAGTTCGCAGAATTCCCCAAAGCAATAATAGACACTCATGGGAGGGATTTGACTGTGAGCGCTGAACCCAGCCGGGCTGCGACGCCATCATCTGCACCAATTCCAGCGACTAATTTCAAGCAATCTGCTGACTCCTTGAAGCAATTTAAGCCGGCTGCGAGGGATGCGGCGATAAGCACCCAGACTATCGAGGTCGAAGCGAGCTTCCAAGCTCTTGCGGATGATTTATATGCGTTGTTTACGGATGAGAAGAAGATTCCCTCTTGGTCCCGTGCCCCTGCCCAGGTTCGTTATATCAATCCTTCGATGCTGACGACTAACATGCATCTAGTCAAAACCAGAACCGGGTGCCGAATACTCTCTTTTTGGTGGAGGCGTCAAGGGCAAATACGTGTCACTGACTCCAGGCAAGGAGATCGTCCAAACGTGGTCATTGCAATCCCCAACATGGTTAGAGGGTAAGCCAACTTTTTTTGCACCCTATACGCTGTCGATGGCATGCTCTACTCAGGACACTCGGCTACGTTGAAGACGATTTTCGATCAATCCACGGATTCGACGAAAGTCACTTTTACTCTTGAGGGTGTACCTGCCGGATTAGAGGACGAAATCAAGCGTAATATCGAAGGATACTAGTCAGCTCCCCTCCTTTTACTCTGCCCGGACATTTGCTGACGTTACCATCATAGCATTCATGGCTTGAGATCCATCGGGTACGTACAGCTCGTCCTGCCTGCTCCCGTATATTCTCCGTCAAAATTCAAGACATACGAAAGGCCTGCTGCAATCACTCAGGGCAGTAGGCCGTATGTCACTACTATTATCATGGCTGTTGTCATCCTTGCTGCCTCGTTCTCAATACCGTACCTTTCTCCTTTCTCCAACCCTTCTAAATAATTCTTCGTGTGTTCTCATGCACTAATATCCTACCCCCTCCCCCGCAACTCGCGATATTCAGGTTGGGATCTGAACTGTGATTGCTGTATCCCTTATCATCATACACTTACTGCTTACGTCACAAATCATCCACCACACATCCACCTCACCCGCATCTATCGACCCTTACGTTTGTTGTTACGGTAGAAAGGATGAAGACATGTTAGAAGGAAGGAATACGAGAAGTATATTTGCGTTTGCATGTATTTGAGGGTGTGGTTTAGCATGAGTTACCCGAATGTATTACTGCGGATTCACAGATGCTATTCTTAATGTGTTTTGGCATACACATGTTTATTACACTCATCTGTGAACCCGCCAGATAGACGGTTGCTTTTGCCCCTGCTTCGCTTAATGGGGTCACGTTCTGCGCCTCGTTAACTCTAATTCCACCGGAGGGAATATGAAGGCGGTGTTTGTGCGACCATTGCAAAGTCGCATGACGAGAACACAGGTGATAGGTGGATTTTTTGGGACGCAAAAATGCTTCAGAAGTGCGGCACTTAACGTCTGGCTGTTCGTAACGCGCCCTTTTCTGTATCAGTTGCTATTCACTGGGTGTCAGCAGCTCGGATGCTCACACACGATCTTCGCGTTCACAGCATCTTGCTCTTGGCATCTCTTGTTCCACTTTGCCTTTCACCGGTCACCACTCAGGACAGTAACATGCACCAAACTCCGACCCCGCTGTGGAACACCTTTCCACTTAGGTGAGCAACGTTGGGATATGGATCTGCCAGTTTACGAAATCTCTCTCTACGTGGGTGGAGATGATGACTATCTCGGCCTTACTCGCTCTTCGTGTTCCTCGGCACGCCATGCCCTTTATTTCGCACCTGCGACGCAGTACGTTCTGCGTGACCCTTGCGTGGAACAACGTCGGGCCTAAACCAGCTGTACGTTGTATTACATGACCTCTAGCCTCGTGCCTGATCTATGAATTGCCCGGAGGGCAAGAGCTGGAGTCAGCGACTTCTTCCTTCAGCCGAATGCACTGACTCGATTGATAAAATTTCCAGAGACACAGGCTGAAATGTCAATATGGTAGAACCTTCTATCAATGACCTTCAAATTCCTCACGAAGTTTGGAGATTCGCGAACTTCTCCGTGGGACTGCGTCTGGAAAACTGATCATAAGCCAGGTGGGCAAAGACTCCCGCAGGAACATGCCATAATTTCAGTCATGCCAATGGCCTGTAGTATTACGCCTGGAAGCCTTACTGGAAGCCTTAGTCAACAGAAAGAACCCGAGTAAACAACGTTCTTTCTTGACCAAAACGGGATGTCCCGTGTATTTCGGTTGCCATGCTTAATAGAACTTTGCATGGCGTCCTGCGGTCGGTTAGTTCATCAAAGATCCAAGCACAGTTATGGATCCAAGCACGCCGGAAATAGAGTGCGACTGCGTTTTGTGAATGTTTAGACCCTGCCATCAACGGCAAGATTGACGTTTACCAATTGTTTTGACATTTTGAGTCAAGCAGAAAATTGTATATTCCTCTTTGAGGATCAAACCCTGGCAAGTGTGCGGGGACCGGATCCCTTGCACTAGTGCTAGTACGTAACTGAACCAGCCCGAACTGGCGAGTAGCGGTGGTACAATCAACTCAACATGTCTCTGCGAGTTCGTCACTTGCGGCACCTCCGCACAATGCCGCCACTCGACCTGTCTGCAGCTGGAATGTTTAATTATGTCTTCTATACAGAAACAGAAATGCGTGAATTTCTCTAACTCTCGGAGGGAAAGCTAGAACACCTCAGTACCTGATTGAGGAATGTTCGTCCAAGGCGGCCGAATGTGTATTTACCTGGTAAGTGACGCAAAGCTAGATTCTTCGGTACGGAACAGCCATTGCGCCCCATAAGGAGTCGCAAGGGGACGCCCCACTCCACACGTTCTTCTTGGTCTAGAGGATTATTATTAAATTCACATTCCTTGTGGCGTTCTCGGTCGTGATCAGAAGAGCGGCGTATTACTCTAACCATCCCTGAACTAAGAGAGCACTTGCATGGCGCCTGGACGATTTTAGTGTACTGGGGTTTTACTTTTCGAAATATGCGAGCTGCTCCAGTCTTTAAGGCCCAAGGTTCTTGGACTTCACACTTACAGACCTGGAATTAATACCAAGAGTTCTTGGCTGACCATCATCGTCAAATACTGCAGACGCCAATGTCCTGTACACTAAGAAGCTCGGAATTCCCGGCCATTTTATGCACGCACCGCCATTTAGTAACTCCTGTGGGATGAAGTTTCTTTGTGATCGGTGCAACAGTCCCTGGAGGGAGAAAAAAATTCAGAATGAAAGGACCGGGGCAGCTCTCGTGACAGGGAGACAAGCGCAATCGCGTCATTCGAGTATAGCTAATTCCATGTAGAATGAGGAATAGGGATAAGGTAAGTGCAGCAGGAAAGGGTATATTAAGATGAAGACGTATATTTCACTTTCGTACCTCCATTAAGAATGGTTCGAAGGTGAACGAATATGCGCATTCTCGATGGTCCGTTCGAAGAAAAATTGTCCGCAATACAAATTTGAGCCTGCTCAACAGGTCCATTTCAGTTTCCGAGAATCGGATATTTAATAATTTGTCGGCTGCGCAGTAGTACGAAAGTGATATGACCCGCGGACACCAGTAAGGGAAACCCGAGTGCAAGTGCATTCGGACAGACTGGCAAGCTCGTGTTCGCCCGAGTGGTTGTCCGGATCCCTTGGTTTCAGTCATATTCCATGGCCTAATTCGCAGTCAGTCCGGGCTGCCCGGGCTGTTAGGGTGCGCTCTTTCCTTTCAGGTCCCACGTCAGACTCCATAACGATGAAGCTTGTGGGCAAGCTTGATAATGGTACGTTCGCTACATTCTTACTATTGTGTGTGACCCTACCATGCTACGTAATTCCTAACCAATTAGCGTCGGACCCTCATACTATATATTCAATCCTAGTCAACTATTGGG
The DNA here is from genome assembly GCA_001691755.2 of Amanita polypyramis BW_CC. Taxonomy (NCBI): domain Eukaryota; kingdom Fungi; phylum Basidiomycota; class Agaricomycetes; order Agaricales; family Amanitaceae; genus Amanita; species Amanita polypyramis. Next base: position 55,684 of record JNHY02000062.1, on the reverse strand, counting down.
AAGTCCAATGATACTACTAATTCGAAGGTGGGGATCAATAAAATCAAGCAGGCTCTTTCAGAAGCTTCCATAGGACACCTATTATCATATATTTCTCTTGGCTACTGAAAAAACAATCTCCTTGCCATTCCATTGTCATCGCCCCCCGTTCAGTTCTGTATGTTGGGCATGGCGACATATTGTACTGAGAGTGCCACAATTATGGAACCATCAGGACTTCGATACCCCAACCGGGAACGCGGCTCAAAAGCGAATAGTTTGCAAGGAGAGGAGAACCCGGAAGAACTCGGGAGTGGACCTCAGGGAGAGGATAATTTAGACGAGGTAATGAATTGGGCAACGAAGATGTTTGGGATGAAGGGGCAATATGTGAGGGTGAAGAAATTTGGGGGTCAAGTTTACGAGTTGTTGACATCCTTCCAGCGACGGAAGTTCCGCCTCCAGGTCTTCATGAAAAGCATGAAGCATTCAGGCTCTTTAGACCTGAGTATCTCGCCAAATGCGCCGAGAAGTTGAAGTCCATTAAAAATCTGCAGCTCATGAGCAACGAGGCCCTGTCCCAAAAAAAAGTCTTCGGTTCCATTGGTACTTTCCCTGATCTCCAAGTCTTAACTTTGTGCATAGGAGGCTGGATTATGTGTTGTGAATCTCTTGGCATCGGCTCCAAATTTCAATGCAGGTCCCATCTGTGCATCCTGAGCTTCAATGATTCTGTGTCAATGCCAATCACCGCAAAAATGACCTAGTCCAGTACACACGCTATCATGTATGCGCAGACTGGAGATCTATCGGTCTGCATAATGGAGTAGTGTGCAATTAGAAGCACCGGATAGATGCGTCATAAACATCGCGCGTGAATGGCTTTCGCATTACCAGTTGTGCCCGCCCGTTCTTGACTCACAGCAGGAAGATGAAGAGCAAGAATGTGGGTTGACGAAAGCAACCTGGAAGATGAGAGTTTAAAATGGGGGGATAAAAGCAGCACTGAAGAACAGAATGATTCGACGGAGGACGCCTCAGAAGAAACCAGCTCAGACGGAGATGGTATAGACTTACCTATCCTGGATAGCCCAATCGAGGGAGGAAGAATAGATCAAAACCGTTTACGCGACACTGTCATTCTTCCATCCAAATCTCACTTGTGCACACGGGGGATTGCAAGACGTCCTCAGGTTCTTCCAACCCAAGTACCTGTGCTAGCACCTTTACGTCCGTTGACCATCTCAAACTGAGAGGCGACCCCATATGACCATACTGACTGTGCACCCCGTTTCGTTTGTAATGGAGCTTGTTCCCTAGCCTTAAAAACCTACTACATTATGAATTCAGGATTCCATGGCATCAATTACACTTCCTTAACTTTGGTAGTTGTCCCCTCCATGTATTAGGCTTCAACAGTCCTATAACAATGTCAATTACTGAAAGCGTGCAAAATAGTAACTATGCCTAGACATTGGTCTGAGTAGGCACCTTCTGGTGAAATGTACCTTGCACTCTTCCCTAGTCGCAGGAACTCACCTTAGATATCCATCATCTGGGCCGTGCCGCACTGGAGTTCTTGCTTGTGCTAGACTGTCCAGTTTTGGCTGATTCAACACAATTTTCGTTCAAACTGGCCGTTTGAGCCAAATTCAGCGATTATAAAGGGGCTTAATATCCCATAGCGCTGGAGGCTATCTATTTTGAATGTATGTGGGCAAATCAGGGGTGCGGCTCCTGAGACTCTCTTGAAGAATATTGTTTCCGCAGCATTCATCCAGCTCTGGCACCTAAAATTTAGCAATGATATATTTGACGGGTTATCAACCAGCTAGCTGGCGTCCAAGTTGCATACGTTAATTATCCGTGGGTTGATAAGTTCCGTAAGATGGCGGGGTTGTATTGTGAAATTGCCAGAATGAAGAGTAGAGACGGAGAACCTGGCCCTGTTGTATCGTTTAAGTATATCAAGCTCACACCAAACAGACCGTTGTAGGACTACAGTAACAAGTTAGCGGCACTCCGAATTGAATATAATTTCTTTGACAAGTGTGTGAGTATTCAGTAAATCTTGTAACGTTCGTTCGCCAATAGGTAGCGATTGTAATTTTCAGATGAATAAAGAATACGTAGGACATTAACATTGCCAATGGTCATCGATGGGTCCGGTAACAACATACGTCGGGTTGTTGGATACCCTATGCTATCAGCAAGTTGGTTCCTTTGACGTCTGTACTTCATGCATACATGGACGGGCAGAGCTGTCCCTGTTACGAGGAGGTCAGAATGCCGTCATTGCCACAAAGGTATTTGTATCTATTTGCGAGCAAATTGCTAAAGTCGTTCGAACTTGGAAACAGCAGCCCACCCTTGCCTCTCTCTCGCCTCTTCCCTCCTGTATACCACTTGTATCCATCTTTCTTTCTGCCGCATAGTTTCCATCTAAGTACTTGCTTAATAACAGATAACAATGGCAGCAGCAGCAGTACCCATAGCTCCTGAAGAAATCCGTGCAGAGAGTTATGTCGGGTTCGACACTATCACCCAACAAATCGAGCACAAGTTGCTGAAGCGCGGGTTTCAATTCAACGTTATCCTCGTTGGTGTGTGATTTCTGTGGCATTCATGCGCGTTTTGTGAATCTCCAATGTGAATTTTGGGCTCTAGGACAAACTGGGCTTGGAAAGTCCACGTTGATTAACACCATTTTTGCTTCACATCTTGTTGACTCGAAGGGTCGCTTGTCGGCGGATGAGCCAGTTAGACAGACAACGGAGATACAGGCAGTGTCACACGGTATGTAACTTGTCTTGTATTTCTTTCGAACAGCTGATGTAGTGCGGGTTAGTTATCGTTGAGAATGGTGTTAAGCTAAGGTTGAACATTGTTGACACGCCCGGATATGGAGACCAGATTAACAACGAGGGATGGTACGTTTTGCCGCCGGCCTAGTCGGATGCGGGCTTCTTACGCGAAACAGCTGGGACCCCATCATCAAGTATATTAAGGATCAACACAGTGGATACCTGCGCAAAGAACTGACGGCGATGCGTGACCGCTATATTCAGGATACGCGTATCCACTGCTGCTTGTACTTCATCAACCCGACTGGGCATGGATTACGCCCTGTCGACGTTATTGTAATGAAGAAGCTTAGCGAGGTCGTCAATGTTGTGCCTGTCATTGCCAAGTCGGATTGCTTGACCATTGAGGAGAGAGTTAGATTCAAGGCAAAGGTGAGCGTGGGAATGTGCCGAAACTGTACCAGTTAACTGTTGCAATAGATTAGGGAAGAATTGGTATACCACAATATCCGGCTGTACCCCTTTGACACGGATGAGGATGATGACGAGGAAGTGCAGCTGAACGCGTCCATCCGGGTGGGTGACACCTACGTTTTCCAGAGTAGAGGCTCATGTGACTAGGACATTATCCCATTCTCCATTGTCGGTTCCGAGAACAACGTCATCATTGATGGGAAGTCTGTTCGCGGACGCAAAAACCGTTGGGGTGTTGTCAATGTTGAGGATCCCAATCACTGTGAATTCGTGCACCTGCGCAACTTCCTCACAAGGACACACCTGCAGGACTTGATTGAGACAACTGCGCAGATCCACTACGAGGCATTCCGTTCGAAGCAGCTCATCGCGCTGAAGGAAGGAGTGAACACCCAGCGTCCTCAGGCTGCTCAGCAATAAATAGTGGCGTATGTGAGGCAGGATGGTTGATGATGGACAGCTTAAAAGGATACCCGTATACCTGCCGCTCTTTTGGTCTACATTAGGATGATTCTTGAATGTTCTTTCGTTTAGTATTTGATTTTTGTTGCCCGCTAGCATACATCCGGGTCACTGCTTGTTAGTAATAGTCGGGGCGTCATGGCTATTAATAAACCTGTGCTCCTCTTCACCTTGCTCGCCTCCTGTCGCACTCTAACTTCCCCTTTACTTATTGTATTCAGCTCTCAAGATCTTTCTCTGAGCCTGCTAGACAACCTCTAGCAGCCACCGGCTCACTCATGGCTCTGAGTCGCTGCGGCAAACGCGTCACCGGCTGGTATTCGAAGCTCGCTGCGTTCAACGCGGAGGATCTCTTTGTAAAGAAGAAAGAGCCTGGTCCGCCTCGAACAGTGTTCGTCAACCAGAACCTGCCTGTCGACTACCTTGACAACAAGGGTCGCGTGGGGCCAGAACATGTTCACACGACCAATCAAGTTATCACGTCCAAGTATACGGTTATCACATTTATACCGAGGAACCTCCTCGAGCAGTTCAGGCGTGTTGCCAATGTGTGAGTTGTTTTATGCCTGCGTCTTGGTAGGCCTGGGGCTGACTTATACTGCTCGGTTGCGCTGCGAAACAGATTCTTTTTGGCCATTGCGATTTTACAATTTAACGACAAATTTTCAACCATTTCGCCAGGGCTGGTTATCCTTCCATTGCTAATTGTGCTTGCCATCACTGCTGCAAAGGATGCATATGAGGATGTTAAAAGGCACCATTCTGATAGGCGTGTTAACCACACAATTGTCCGTGTACTTGCAGGTGGGAACTGGGTGAACCCGAATCCGATGGGTAAGAAGGCAAGAACGTTTGTAAGAGGGCTAGTTCCAACGAACACCAAGACTAGAGTGGCGAAGTCAAAGGAGTTGTCAAATACTGGCACCAGTCGGACGGGTGATTCGACAGCGGGTGCTACAGAGCAGACAATGGGCCAGGGGCAAAAGGGCCAATCACAGCTACCTCAACCTCAAGACGATAGTCAGCGTCGAGACCAGGCCCACACAGACTCGAGAATCTCGTTTGACGATACGCCCGAATCTTCCGTCGAGGGCGTGCATTTACCTCACTTATTTGGGCATCACAATTCCAGCAGCCGTCCACACTGGAGAAAGATAGCCTGGGAGGACGTGCATGTCGGCGACTTCGTGAAGATTGCCGATAACGAGCCGCTTCCTGCGGACGTCCTCATCTGTTCTACGTCTGAGGACGACAATGTAGCGTTTGTGGAGACGAAAAATTTGGACGGCGAGACAAACCTTAAGTCACGCAACGCTGTCCCAACTTTGACTCATATCCGATCCACGGCGGACGGTGCGAACAGGCATAATGCATTTAGCATCGAATGTGACCGGCCGGATACAAATATGTACAAGTTGAAGGCAACGGTAAGGATTGGTGAGGACGCCTTTCCAGTGGATATTCAAAATGTTTTGTTGAGAGGGACTGTGTTGAGGAACACAGAGTGGGTGATTGGGGTGGTACTGTATACGGGGGAAGATACAAGGATTGTTATGAACTCAGGAGGGACTCCTAGTAAGAGGAGTAAGGTCGAGAGGCAAATGAATCCTCAAGTGTAAGTGCCCCCACGACTTACTAGTGTAGAAAAGCTATTGAAAAATGGACAGGTTCATCAATCTCATTATCCTTGCTTTGATGGCTACTGTATGTGCCATTGTCGACTCCGTCCTTGAGCATCGCGACTATCCCAGACAAGCGCCATGGCTATACGGTGACGATCAACCAGGAGACAACCCATCCATTAATGGTCTTGTTACGTTTGCATTTGCTCTTATCACGTATGTCCTAGTCTTCTTTTCCATAAATGCGCTTAAACATGTCTATTTTAGGTTCCAAAATATTGTACCCATCTCGCTATACATTTCCATTGAATTCGTACGGACATGTCAGGCTGCGTTTATTTATTTTGACAGGGAGATATACTATGAAGAGACTCAGCAACCTACTCTAGCTAGAAGTTGGAACTTATCTGATGATCTGGGCCAGATAGAATATATATTTTCAGATAAGACCGGTACGCTTACCCAGGTATGTTCCTTTATCATCTTAATAATCAGGATACTGACGAGATTGCTTCACAGAACAAAATGGTCTTTCATAAGTGTTCCATAGGAGGAAAAGTCTATAATGGCGACCCAGAGGGAGAGAGACCAGGTGAAGACGAAATTATCGTCGTTCCTCGCGCCAAGGGTGAATTACCTGCATATTATGAGAATAAGGAAGTTCGTCTGTCCAACACAGATATCTCCAGCACTGCCGCAGGCACCAACTCTCCTCCACCACCTCCCCCTTTCAACGGAAGCAACAGCATCCAGGAGGATATTGGAGACAACTGGCAACACGACCAAAAGACACCGGACACACTCAAGACTCAGGGCGTAAAAACCTCGGAGCACGTCAAAAAGCACTTTAGAGATGCCAAGCTTGAAGCAGACTTGGAAGAAGCTGCGGCGTTAGCCCATTCCGAGAACCCCGATCCAGAAAGGGAGGCACAGGCACGTGCGATAAATGGGTTCTTCAACGTGTTGGCGTTGTGTCATACCGTCTTGGCGTCGGTAGATCCAGAGACAGGCGCGCTGGAATACAAAGCCCAGTCGCCCGACGAAGCAGCCTTGGTGCAGGCCGCAGCTGACGTCGGTTTTATTTTCCGCGGCCGTGACCGGGAGGTGCTGTTGTTACAAACGCCATTTGGCGACGGTCACGTCGAGCGGTACGAACTTTTAAATATCCTCGAATTTACCAGCGCTCGGAAAAGGATGGGTGTGGTTGTGAGGAAGTTGGGTAGTGAAGATGGCCGGATCTTTCTGTTGTGCAAAGGAGCCGATAATGTTATTTTCGAGAGGTTGAAGGAGAGTGGGCAGGAAGAGATTAAGAGTGCAACAGAGAGACACCTGGCGGAGTTTGCAGCTGGAGGGTTGAGGACGTTGACGTTGGCTTATAAAGTTATTGGAGGTGCTTTTCAACTTCTTTTGGTTGGGGGGCTGCTCACTGATGAGGATACAGAGGAGGAGTATAGGTCTTGGGCTGAACAGTACAACACAGCTATGGTCGCTGTGGAAGACCGCGAAATAAAGGTGGAGGCTGTTGCCGATGAGCTGGAGCGTGACCTGCGGTTGCTGGGTGCTACAGCAATTGAGGACAAGCTACAGGATGGCGTACCAGAAACGATCGCTGACCTCAAGAAGGCAGGTATCAAAGTCTGGGTCGCGACAGGTGATAAGCTAGAGACTGCCATTGGTACGCCCCCAATCAAGCGGTTTGGCAAGATGGTTGACGTGTGTCTGCTTATGTACAGCCATTGGACACAGTACCAACCTGATTGGACGTGACGCAAATATTATCGTCATTCGCAACGTCAATGAGAGCGAGAAGCCAATCTATCAACAGATGGTGCGTGCTGCAGAAGAGTTCTTCCCTGAGAGTGGGATTTTGGACGACCAGAAGATTGCGGGTTTCGCGATGTCGACTGGATCAGGCTCTGAAATACCCCAAGAGAAGGTTAAAGATAGGCTCTCTGCGCTACAAAGGGTGGAGTCGAACGTCCTATCCATCGTGGGCCCGAGCAATGGCGATAGGCCTGGTGGGTTCGTACTCGTGATTAATGGAGGGGCATTGGGATATGTGAGTATTTCATTCTTTTGAATCAGCACTCCGAACGTTGAGGTAATGTTTAACTTAGGCTCTTGCGGACGACCGAAGTAGGCGGCTTCTTCTCCGCCTTGCGATCGAATGCGAAGGCGTGATATGTTGCCGCGTGTCGCCGTTGCAAAAGGCGTTAATTGTTAAACTTGTCAAGGACAACATGGGAGCAATGACGCTGGCCATTGGCGATGGCGCGAACGATGTGAGCATGATTCAGGTCAGTAGCAAAGCGTTCATGTTTTGGAAGGCTCGGAGTCGTGATGGCTAACTGTTTGTGGTTAGGCTGCTGATGTGGGTGTTGGTATTGCGGGCGAAGAAGGTTTACAGGCTGTCAATTCGTCAGACTATGCTATCGCGCAGGTATGTATACGAAATGGGTGCATTAAGGACGTTGATGCAGTTTTTCTTAGTTCCGGTTCTTGAAGCGCTTACTTTTCGTCCACGGGCATTGGTCTTACGCCCGTAATGGGAATATGTGAGTACTCTTGGTCCTTGAAAACAGCCGCTGACATTTGTCTTGTATGATAGGATCCTGAACTTCTTCTACAAGAATATTGTATGCATCGGTGTCCTATGGTGGTTCCAGATCAACTGTGCATGGAGCTCAACATAGTGGGTTTCTATTCCTATTGCTTTAATCGATCTCTGACACCCATTCGTAGCGTTTTTGAATACACCTACCTTATCTTTTGGAACTCGTTTTGGACCTTCGCGCCTGTTATTGCTATAGGAGTGTTCGATCGCATAGTCGGTATGCAACATGCGGCTTCGTTGTGATCCCTACTCACTATTAAGTATTTCAGACGACCAAGCCCTTATGGCCCTTCCTCAACTATATCATTATGGACGAAAAGGCCACTGGTTTGGATTGAAGTGGTTCAGTTTGTATATGCTCGATGGACTAGTCCAAGTAAGTGTTTTTCTCAATTTCCGAACCGAGACGTTGCTAATTTCGTAGAGTGTTATTATATATTTCCTTATAGCATACACCTACCTCACTACTTCATCGCGAAATGATGGCTGGGCTGTGTACCTGTACGAGTTCTCCACGGTACGTTCCACAGCTGACTCTTGCTTCTGTGCTACACTTAGAGTTGCATTTTTAGACAATGGTCTTTGCTTCTGTCATCGCTGCAAATCTGTTCAATGGATTGAATACGAATGTGTGGACTGTTTGGGTATTCCTTGCCGTGTCAATTGGCATCGTTCTTCTTTTTGTATACACCGTAAGTGCAGCACCCCCGACAACCGACGCCATTTTCATTTAGGCATGCTTAGGCGATCTACAACGTTATTTCCCCTGGTTGGTTTGTGACTCCCATCTTTGGAAACAACACCTTCTTGTTCCACTCCGCGTACTTTTGGTTATGCCTTCCTTTGGTTGTTTGCCTAGCCTTACTTCCTCGTTATCTGCTTAAAGCGTGGAAGTTTGGGTTTGCACCTGACGACTTCGACATCATGCGATACATTCACAAGGAGTATCCACCTAATGCTACACTCAATTACCATCTTCCTCTCAAAACACTCTCACGCTCTACGTCTGTCGTTGGCTCAAAGAGGGTAACTCCTTTAAATAGCGTCACTTCATTACATACGAGACCCTCTATGGACTTAAGGATGGCGAGCCAGACAGACATGTCCACAGGCGAGCGATCAATCCACCGAGGATTTGATTTCTCAACAGAAGAAAATAGCGTTGCGATACGCCGGATGCAGACCAACCTTTCAGAACGTCGCTCGTCTCGCCGGAAGGAAACGCTGTCTCATATCCTTTCTGTACGCCATGGCTTCTTGAAGAAGAAACCGTCGCAACGACAAGAGAAACCTTAATCACGGATTCACGAAAGGAGTATGTGAATGGGTAATTTTTTGCGCTCCTTGATTCATCTTTCACGTTCATACTATTTTTTGGGCATATCATGGGCATCACTGTACGCACCCCACGCGACCGTAACTCATCCACCATCTAAAGTGCAACATTTCTTCTCACGACATAACACCTCATTATCATACTGTATCAACAACTACGTCTCCTGGTCATCTTCCTCATTCACGATGTCCCTCGCTGCCCAGGATTTATTTTATTGTAGCAACATCCTAGTTTTACACGCTTCCTATTCTATTCTACTTGGCCACGAAATAATATATCTAATAGGGACGACGCCAATGGCATTTCCCCCTTCATAAACTGATCAGCCCGAGTAAAGGCCATTGTGACCTCCACACATACATCGTGACATTTACACCTTATCCAGATCCGTACTATGAACTCCCCAACAGAACCTGCCTCACCGACCTTCTCAACGCCTTCCTCAGAGTCCCCTCCACCTGAAGAAATCTTCCAAACGCCCCAGAGCGCCATCCAACTCGCTCAGATCACAACTCAGATCACGACCAATCTTGCGAACAGCAGTGGTTTAGGAAATGTCGTTGGCAACATTGGCGCTGGTCCGACCGGCTTCAGCAACAGCGGGCCTGCCGTCCCTGGTGGATCTTCCAGCAAGCGCAGACAGCCTTACGGTATACCTGCCCGCGATCGCGATGCAAAGTCGCGAAGACGTGAGCCGCGTACGGGTGCAAGTATGGGTAATTTTGAATCACAGGGAGGGAAGGAAGGTGGGAAGAAGGATAAGGACGAATTCGTTGATGCGCATATCGTCGAGAGGCTGAGGAAAGGTACACCCACCCTGCTCTGGTAATTCTAGTGATGATCTGACCTACATATTGTGACACAGAAATTGGCGACCCGTTCCTGGAACGGGAGCCTTAATGTGCAAATTGATGCTGTACAATATTACGGTTCGCCGAGAGTTGAAACGTGAAACATCACTCGGTCTCAAACGATCTATAGGTTAACTAACTAGCAAGAAAACTATACCAAGTCCCGAATTAGCATGTAATGTTAGTAATACATCATGCGTCGTACACACACCAAGCGTAATGTAATTAAAATACAAGATTCCAGCACCACACCGTCATGAACCATTTGACGTACGAATCGCGGAGCTACTTTTTCTCAAAAGACCTCGTCTCAGAGAGAACATATGTGATAGTCGTCTCCTCGAGGACCCGGATATTGGGCGTAAGTGCCGCTCTTTCTTTTGTTGGTGCTCCGATAGTCGAGTTTGCATACGGCGGATGGCGATGCCGCCTTCCTCCGCCGCAAAGTCAAATCCGCGCTCTTCTGACACGAGTCCTGTGGCCATGTCGGTTCGACTCGCAAGTCGCAGATCTTGGGGCCGCCCTAGGTCCACAGACGAACGAGACAATGAACGACGGGGTGTGGGGACAGAGGGTCGCTTGAGCCTTTCTAATCCTCGTTTGGCCTGTACTAGGTCGAAGTTGGGGCTTTGCTTTCGTATGATACGTACGATGTCGATGTCGTCGGGTGCGAAAGAGACTTTCAGGGATTTAGCAATGATGCGGGGTGTCAATGCAAGTGCGAGGGTGATTGGTATTGAAAACCAGAAATATGCAGAAGGAAAGACGAAATAATCGATACCGTAGAGAGTGGTGGATGCGTAGGCAGGAGAAATTATGGAGTAAATAGCCTGTGGCACTTTTCGTAAGTTTCGACTCTGTCAAAATCTATTGCAACGTACCGTGAAGCACCAAAGAACAACAATTCCAAAGAGGATGCATAGAATTAACCATATCGTCAATGCAGTTGACGTTATAGCGGCGAAGACGTTTGCGACTAGTACCGCAGAAAACACCATAGGCTAGAGTTCACCATGAGCCACTGGTAATACATTATATAGACTACGCGCACCGTCGAAAACTCGTCGGTAAAAGAGCCCCACCCGTCAGTGCGAGTTGATGTTGACCAGGCGTAGGAATAAAATATTATAAAGAATATGAGGACAGTCTTCGTGAGACATAGTTATCAGCATTCTCGGAATAGTATGCAAACTGAAACACTTACCTGCACGATGCCATCGAAAATGTAGATAAAAAATTCTTTCCAGCTATACCAATAACCTTCTCGTCCATACCTGTATAGCTCGGGCAACTCCATTAACACTCGGTCATCTGATGTCCAAGTATCAGTAAACACGAAGATCAAAATAACGTTCAAACTTACCAGCAATTCGGTCGAAGAGACCAATGCCAAGTACAGGAAGAAGCGTCCATAAAGAATTCCAGAAAAGAATGTATATGTAATCAAAAACGCTGTCAAGTTGCTTAGGAGCCTCCCATGAACATCAATTAAAAGCTTACAACGACCCACTCCAGCCATTATAGATCTGCCACCAGAACAAAACACCCACAGCCATCATATTCTTATAGAAAAAATTTAGTATCCTTAGAGAACCAATTAGCAAACAGGAATGGTGCGACAAATCCTATAAACACTGACATTGTCCCGTTGCGAGCATAAGACCAATGGCCGTGAACAAATAGGAGTCTAGTCAAGAAACGGAACTGGGTCCAGGGTAAGTATCAGTCTTCCTGAGAGCAAACAGGATAGTATGTACCTGTGCTATTGCGTAATCCGAAGAGTTGACGGCTTGTAAGCCCTCTTCTCCTGAGATGCCTACGCCGACATCTGCAGCCTTCCAAGCCGAGAGATTAATAATGCATAGCGTAGTAAAAATGATCGTCAGCTCACTTGAATCATGCTAACATCGTTGGCGCCGTCGCCAATGGCCAATGTCATGGCTTTCAAGCCATCTTTGACAAGTTTGACAATTAAAGCCTTCTGTAAAGGCGAAACCCGACAACAGATAACACCATCGCACTTAATACCTAAGTGCAACAGTGTTGCCTTGTTCTCGTCCGTCGCGAAGGCCTGAAACGAGACAATGAATTAATTAACGCGCTTGTGTAAACTGACTGTTTTACCTCTAGAAGAGCGGGGCCATCGACGACTAACACGAAGCCACCAGCGCGCTCGCCATTGTCAGGCCCAACTATATCTGTGATACCAGTATTAAATCTTTGCAGTGGGATGCTACCTTTCATCGCTTCGGCTTCACTCATATTAGGTGTAGAAGGAATAGCCTTTGCTTCATCGACATTGTCCAGGAAATACCGAGTCAGTGCCAACGCCATTTGTTCTTGGACACTTCGATGGGTGCCGCCACGGACGATGATAATGTTGGCATCGTTAGAGATAAGATTGGTGCTCCGTCCGATAGCTATATATTTTAAGGCTGGAGAGAGGTACCGGAAGTAAATCGTGCTCACCTATTGCGGTTTCCAATTTGTCGCCAGTCGCAACCCAGACTTTAATTCCGGCACGTCTCAAGTTCTCGATAGCTTCAGGCACACCTTCTTGCAAACGGTCTTCGATGGCGGTAGCACCCAGTAATCTCAAGTCACGTTCAATTTCGTCGCACACAGCCTCGACTTTAGTTTCCCGGTCGTCAAGTTCAAAGTTTGCACTCCGATATCGTTCGCTCCACGCGGCATAATCGTCGCCTGATGGGTAATGTCACCAATTAATATAGACAAATTATTCATTAACGTACCTCTTATAACCTTATATGCCAAGGTCAATGTCCTAAGGCCGTCATTAGCAAACTCTCGGAGGTGTTGATCCGTTATGGTCCTGAGTTCATCCCCGCCTGGTCTAAGCCTGTCAAAGATGATATTGTCCGCTCCTTTGCTCAGAAGGAAAATTCTCGAGTCATCAGTGACCTTTTTAACAATCACACTCATGCGCTTCCGCGCGCTAGTGAAGTCGAGAATATTCAGCAGCTCGTACTTCTCTTCTTCGGGCGAGAACGGTGTGCGCAGAGTCAATACGTCCTTATCTCGGCCAAGAAATACGAACCCTACATCAGCAGCAGCTTGAACTAGGGCGGCTTCGTCAGGTGACTGTGCTTTGTACGTGATTCCACCCGTCTCAGGATCAATGCCTGTCAGCACAGAATGACAGAGCGAAAGGACGGTGAAGAAACCATTTAGAGCTCGAGCATGATTAGCAAAGTCTGATGTTTCGTCAACAGTCACGGCCCTTTCCAAGTCTTCTAGTAATTCGGCATCGTGGAAGTGTAAGAAACCGTCTGCCTCGGATTGCGGGCGACTCGGTGGCACACTACCAGAATCGGCGGAGATCTTCTTGGTTAAATTGAACTGGCTTCCTACTTCTGGAGTAGTCAACGACGGAGCAGTTGACTTGGGGCTTTCGTTTGGTTCGTTCTCTGTCTCATCTTGTTCGGCACCACGATATGCCTTCCCGCCAACCGAACACTGTCTAAACGCCATAGAATTCTGGCAACGAAAGGCCATCAGATGTCCGGGTACCAGAATATTAACGACTAATTTATACCTGTGTCAGAGTGCCCGTCTTGTCTGAGAACACATATTCAATCTGTCCTAAGTCATCTGACAAATTCCAACTACGGGCAATCGTTGGTTGATCTGTCTTCTCATAACAGATATTCGGGTCCAGATAGATGAAAGCAGCTTGCACGGTTCGTACGAACTCGATGGATATATATAAGGAAATAGGCACAATATCCTGGAACCTTTGTGTACATAGTAAGAGCAATGACGTTGAATGGGGTTAAAAACATACGTGAGGATAGCGTAGAAAAACGTAATTAACCCATTGATTCGCGGATTGTCGTCAGATTGACTGTCACCATAAAGCCAGGGGGCTCCTGTTGGGTATAGGCGTTGCTCTAGAACGGCATCAACTATGGCACAAACAAGTGCCATGAGAGCCATAATGACAAGGTTTAGGAATCTATGGAACATTCAGGACGATGGGGTGGGACATTACTACTGATACATACACTTGCGGATCCATCTGCCTTTCCACCCGGCTACGTTTACTGGGAGTATGTCCAGAATTCAAAAGAATCTTGGTATCCAGGCCAGTAAATAAGATAATTCCAATAGCCCAAGTCGTATTCCGTAGAACTGTACCACGCAGGAGGGTCATGGATATATCAACAGGTGTCTTTTCTTCTCCATACTCGACATTGGCATTGAGTCTGTACATATCGGTATCTGGGCGGTCACAGTTAATTTGGAACGGTCTGGAGTTCACACAATCCGCAGCAGTCCGTAAGTGTGTGAGGGTGGGCACAGCATGACGAGACTTCAGATTAGTTTCTCCATCCAAGTTCTTCGTCTCCACGTAAGCCACGTCCTCTTCTTCCGAGGTGGAACAAATAACCACATCGCTGGGAAGGAAATCGCCATCTTCTAATTTCACAAAATCACCGACGCGGACGTCTTCCCAGAGGGTCCTCTTCCAATGGGGACGTGTGGCCTTCTCGTCGTAAATACTGGAGTCCTGCTCGTACTTGTCATCAAACTGAACGATATTGTGTTGATAGCCATGGGCAGCCGCTCCTCCCTTGCGCTTGGACGAACCAGAGGAGCCGTTACCCAACAATCCCCGGATAAAAGTTTTTTTCTTCTGCTTCATAGCATTCGGATTCACCCACTCCCTGCCCGATAGGACCCAAACAGTGCTTTGATTCACCCTGCTATCAGCCTGATGACGTTTGAAATCCTCATACCCGTCCTTCAGACCAGTGACTGCAACAATAAAAGCCAGCGGTAGAATAGCAATTCCAGGAGCGATGGTAGAGAAGACACGGAAGAATTGTATAATCGCGATAGCCAAGAAAAACCTGTCCGTTCACAAACTTGTAAGATCACCTTGATTAGTCACTTTGGGAACGTACATATTTGCGACTCGTCTGAACTGCTCCAACAGGTTCCTTGGTATAAACGTGATCAGATTATACTTGGATGTGATGACCTGGTTTGGGATGTAGACATATTCCGGTTTTGGTCGATCTCTTCTGTCGAAGCACTCTGACGGAAGCGTAGGTCGGTTCACGAACACCGTTCTCGGCTGGGTAGCAGGTCTTTCCCGTGAGAACAGCGAGGCGACGTTAAAGGCTGATATAGACTTGAGCAGCCCATGTTGACCAGACTCTGAGGTAGCCATGGCCGACACCGTCCAGAAGACGTAGAGGAGCAGAGAAAGGAAAGCAGTGTGCGCGCTAGACTGAACATCAATCTATCACTTTCCGACGGCTCTTTTTTTAGCCCTGGGTTCTCCAGATGAATCAGCACAATATTCAACACCCAGGACTGTGCCAACCAACCCATTTACATCGGCCGCTGCGACCGCATCGATCGCTCGTTGGTCTCTCTCGCAACCTACGGCCTATAGCTAGTGCTCCTTGCGCCGAATTGTGACGCACCTTGGATGCATATCACGTACTGTACCTATGGGCCCGGGGTCGTAATTTACCCGAACCCGCGTTCTACTGCCGGATGTTGACTCTAATCATATTATCTAAGCACAGTCATGTCATACCGCCGCTGACTCAGTTGTAGGTGCACACGGCAGCAGTTCAATTAAATTATGCCTTGAGTATATGAAGCAGTGCGACCAACAGGTAACGGGCTTAAAGTCTCATTTCCCTCTTGCAAGGAGTATCTGTCACGAGACGAGTGGTGGACGGCATGTCCGGCCGGTCTGATCGGCCGCATGTGATAAAGTCTTCCAAAGGACTTTCACAGGTCGGAAGTTCATCTTCCCCACGCGTCTTTTTTTCGTCGCTTCTTCGGAACATTTCCGAATTCCACGCTAGGTGGTACATAGTCGTCGGATGGGTTCAATAAATCGTTGTAGTCTGCTTGTCGATAATCCTCGCCATTATATTGTTCCTGGACAGCTTGTGCTTTTCGCTTGCGACTCGCTCTTGGCGTTTTGCGCTTTTCTTTCGGGGGTGCATTTACGTCAAGAACATGACAAATTTCCACATTCGCTCCCGCTCTCAGAAGGGAATCGAACCACAGCTATTTATATCATCGTCAACATTTCCACGACGTCACTCCCTCACTCTCAAGATCTCACCTTTTGATTCTCTTGAGGTCGGTCTCCTGGGCCTTTGACCTCTACGAACTTGCACATACCTTGCACGGCGTTCCAGACAACGAGATCAGGTACTCCGCTGCTCCTGCCACCGTAGTCTTCGCAGAACAGCCGGCAGATCAACGCCAAGGTGTGGCCACCAAGACACTTGATGTGATTTCACAAACCGGCTGACGAGATAAGGACGCATACACCCACCTCAATAATCTCCACAAGATCGGCGCGATCGCAAATATCCCATCGCAATCCGATACAAATCGTTTGCTTTCCTCGATGTTGCTCATCATGTCGCTCGAGTATTTCTCTTGCCCTGTCATTGCGTATCTCCTCCAGCCTCGCTTCAATCAAGTCTTTCCGAGTGTGATAGAACGTATCGTCCGCGAGGTCTAAAGGTGCTGTCTGATACGGTGTTTCAAAGGCACCTGGGACGTCTGCGAAGATGATGTCCCATAATAACAGCGAAAAGATCGTTGTCAGTATCCGTGTTTCTGCATGGAACCTGAAGAGTCGTTGATGTATTGTATCGAAAGAAATGCAAGCACGTACCCTTTAAAGCCTAGGGCCTCGTAGTGCTGCAAGGCACGTATCTCAACGTAGACCTCTTCATTGTCTCTACCGGCCCACAAAGATTTCCCCTTCCAACTCGGTGTTCTTGCCTGGCGTGGAAATCAGCGACTAGTGTAGAATGCCATAGTGTTCCGCCTACACCCACCTTCTCCTGGACATTCTCCCTCTCTACCTTGGGCACGTCCTGCTCCTTCACTTTTACTGTATTCTTCTTCGGAATGAAGAAGGAATGCAATCTACCTCCCTCAATATCACTACCATTACCTCTTGCATTCATAGGTCGTCCATTAGTATCCATTGGCACGCTGTTTGACCTCCTTAAGGCCCTGACCGCCTTGACGAATACTTTTTGTGGTTCCTTAAGTTCTCCTTCACACCGGCTGTGCTCCTCTATTGGGATATGGAGCATTTTCTCTAATCGTTGTAATCGGCGGAAGAGGCTGGATCGCCAAACTACGCTAATGAGTCCTATTATCACAAAGAATCACATAAGCTCACCTATCCCAGTGTCTTCGTCCAACAAAGCCTCTTTCACACCATCCCGTGCTTGTTGAATAATGTCCTGATTGCGTTTTCCCTCATCCAACTTACTGAGGTACATCATCTGGATTATAGCGCGCCTCTCGTACCATTTTGCACGTGACCCCCTGTGGTAGAACCTTTGTCCCAGTAAAGCCTGTAGTATCTCGTATTCTGCGTTGTACTCCTTCAACGTAGCAAGGGAGCGCGATGCACGGTGGAGCATTCGCGTATAAACGTAGCCTGTAATTCGAAACATGTGTATTGAAAGTTTCGTGGGGAATGAGGTCGCATACCAGGTTCAAACCGTTCTAGGCCCGGCTTTCGACTCTGTCCTTCTCTAGTCTTGGTCTCTATCAGTCGCGTCCATTTTGAGTATATCCTTTCGTACAACAGCTCTTTCACTCTCCTGGCTTTCCGAACATTTGCTTCCTCGTCTTCCTCGTCCATCAAGGCTGGTAGCAGGAGGGCATCTTCACTCAGCTCTTCTGTTTCTTCCTTTACTACAGACCCAAGTACCGGAGGATCCTTCGGGGTTTTAAGCAGTGTTCTAGGCGTGCGCAAGATTTGCCCTACTGGCACTACAGGTGTGACTGAGCTGCCAGGCAGCACAAGCGTTTTTGGCTCCCGTTCTTCCTTCTGCGACTTCGTCATGACCTCTTCCAGGTGCGTTTCCAGTTCAAGGGCTCCTTCATATTCCAACAGATCCTCTCGTGTCGGCCATATGGACTTGTCGCGTTCGTATTTGTACTGTGGGTAGGCACGCTTCCTAAAAGACGCGAGGAGGGCGGGCAGTAGAAGTGACGTTGGTTGCTCGGTGCAACGAAAATATATCAGATGGAGCCTTTGTACGAGCCGATAAAAATCGCCATTGATTCTGACACACTTGCCTAAACAAAGATTGTGAGTAAGATGTATGCGCCCAAAACATGGTCTACCCACCCAATATCTTCAACACCATCTGAACGAGCCTCTGTTCTTGGTTTCTTAGCATCACTTTCTCCTTTCCCTTGACAGACGTCTTTACTTCAAATGACAACGTCGTCTGACACAAACGAGGCTCGGGAACCCTCCGTAGCTCCTCGTTCACGGGACTCGCAGGAAAATCAAGCACCGATTGAACCGCTGCATTGGCCAAGAGCGCTCGTATCATCTCCAATTTCTACCACCAGACCATTCGGAAACACATTACATCAGGCGAGCAGCAGGATAGACGCACAGTAGACTTAGTTGGCCTTATCTTCGTCGCTTTGACCAATTCCTTCAGCTGTTTGACTGAGAGCCGGTTCAATAGCTCTGTTATATCCATGATGCTTTCGTCATAGCAGAACGAATCAAACCCCACATCTTGTAGATTCTCTTGAAATGATTGGCTAAGGACCAGAAAGTCATTACCGGGCAATGTTGAACTGCTCCGTGAGCTTGTACTTGTGCCCGACGGTCCGGGCTCCTCGTTGCGGTTCTGACGTATTGACGTTGTCAGATCGGTGGTCTCCCTCTCTTCACTCTGCAGAGAAGGGGTACTCTCCATATCCATACCTTCCTCTGTCCCGCTCGTAACCTCATACAAAGGCCGGCAAAGGTCTGTGATTGCGCGTATAAGCCCAACCTCCCCAACTTCTTTCTTATAACCCGCCAGCGACGAAAGCGTATGCCATTGTTCTGGCTTCCGCAAAACCAGACGGACGAGGCAATAGCGTGCATTATCTGTAGTACAGAGGGAGACACGCATTATACACGTATCAAAATTGAGCAAATTCCATGCACACGTACAGCAATAGGATCTCAAGGCCGCAAATATGTCCCACTCGCTTTGCGAGAACAGGTGCGGCTCATGTTCATATACGGTGTTTATCATGTCTATAACTCAATCAACCAAACGTGTCTCGCGGACATTGAACAGAGTCCAACCGTGACAAATATCGTACCTTCAAACAACTCCAAGTATAACGACGGCCTCCTACAACCATGTTGCATGTCTCTTTGGGAATTATCTATCTTTTCTAGCATTGAGTCATAGTCTTCTTCACTTAGTATCTCCCCTCCATAGATCAACTGTCTAATGCACCGAGTGTCCGAGTAAGAATTCATCGCAAGTCAAGGTAAGCACATAGATTGTCGGAACTTAGATAGCTGATTTAGATGGCGGAGTTGGCGCGTAAGTGGAGCAGGGAAGGTCAAACGCGTGCTTGGCGTGTGCCGCGACACACGTGACACAGGGAGAACTCGGCTTGAGCATAGACAAAAACATATAAGAAAGTTTGAGAATAACGGGAAGCCAAGTGTCCTTTGTTGACTTTATCAGACGCATTTTCCCCACAACCCTTTGACCACCGTATATTTTTCCAATGAAATTGCAGATCAACAGCGGGAGGTTGTCATGTGCTAGCCGACTTCTATGTCACTCGACCTCCATTGCTCCGCTAGACGCGTAATATAAGAGTGCTTAGACGTTTGGACACGCTCAATGGGGGGGCGTGAGCTTGTATAATGACAGTAATTCAATCCATCATTTGCAATTTTGGAAAAATCCGCGAAAAATCACGAGAGTCCCTCCTGTGCTATGAATAACAGACGGGTACTAATTGAAAATCTAATTTAAGATTTGTAAGTACGTATATAGGCGAAGAGATCGTCACAAGAGATTAATAATGCTGGGAAGAGGAAATTTTGTAAATGAAAGGAGACATAGAAAGATAGAAAGAAAATACGTGTCAGGCGTATCGTCATGAGTCTATGATTGATATGTATATATACGGTGATTGTTGTGTTTCATTGTTCTGCGCACCGTCCGCGGCTCTTGGAATGGCGCCCATAACCCTACATGTGTGTTATCCAACCCCCGACCCAACCGCAATGCAACGTAAACCTCGCGCCAAGCACCCGTCCGGGCACGTACCCACAACAAAACAGAAAGAAAAGGGTAAAAAAGAAAAAAAATGGGGCATGAACTGCTCGCATAAAAATATTTGCGAAGAAAAAAAAAAAACAAGAATATGTGCAAGGGAATCAGAATGCTGAGGAATAAGATACACCGAACCAACCCATTCCGTTCAATACTCGAGGTTACCGACAGGAAGGACAGAGAGGACCTATGACATGGCAGACGGAATATGGCTGCATAATAAATTTGGTATATGAGAGTGCAGGGTGCGAGATTGAGGGACAAGGCTGGCAGGGAGAAGGGGCAGCGCAAAGGGGTGCGGAAAGCGTGGACTATTGATGGTTGAATGATTCTGGATGCAGCGGACTTGGGACGGGCGTTGGTACTCTTGATGGCACCCTTGATGAGAATGGCGATCCATACGGTGCCTCGTAATACCTCGCAGTATCCAATGTCTCACCAAAGAGACCTCCTTCGTACCCTTGCCCATACACTGCTCCATGCATGGCTTCGTTTCCTGCCAATCCAAGTGCACTCGCCATGGCACGTGGACTGGAGCCAATACCTGCGCGTTTGTTCTTTCTTGTGAACTGGCTGGGTAAGGATATATCTGGAAGAATGGGTGAACTTGGCAATGGGGTCGTTTTTCCGCTCCCACTAGCATCGCTCAAGATGAGAATGGGACCGCCTTTGTCTCCCGACAGATTGCCAAAGGTGACATTCTTTGGTGCCGTAGGCTGGTTGTACATCCATGTAGCAACAAGGACAGTTGTTGCACCAATACAGAATGATGGCGTTATTCTGAAGTTGAATAGCACAACCGAGGCGAGGAAGGACAGCACGATGGATAGACTGGTTGCAAAACCCTTGAGAATATTGTCCGAGTACTTGATAACGACCGCCGTGATAAGACCGCCAAGCACTTGTATCGTCACAGTAGCCCATGCCCAAAAGCCAAAGTTACGGAGGAGATCAGATATAAGGCCACGTGAGTCGTCGGATCCCGAGGAGTATACGATGGGGAGGATAGCGGGAATAAGGGAAAACAAGGAAAGTTGAACGTTACGGACCCATAGATCAGCTTTTGAGTTTTTGAGTACCATTTCGAAGTAAACACCAGCGAGACCAGAGGTGAAGCAGGCAGTAGTCACCGCTGCAAACCCTTTAAAAGGGTCCATCACATGGACATGATAGTCATGTGCGCTGCCAATGCCGGTGCTTTTTGGTACTGGGCGACCGGCCGAGGTTTGTATTTGCACAATCCCGACACCGATTGCCAAGAAAAACAAGGAAAGCCATTTCGTTCCGCCCAATTTTTTCCGCAATAGCGCGACAGAGAAAGCGGCGGTCGTCAGGATTTTCATCTGATACGTAACCTGGAACGTAGCCACGGGAAGGTTGCTGATCGCCACAAACTGCAACGAGTTCTGGATGACGTAGAGGATGGCCGGGATGGAGAGCTTCCAACAGTCAGGGCTGAGGACTTCGCTCCACACTTGTCGGAAACGGTAAGGCAGTGATTTTGAATAACCTAACAATGATCTTTTTCGTAGTTGCATGTCTGCATTGTCCTTTACCCGTGCCAACGCGATAATGAACGAGACACTGCCCTTCAAAAGTTCACAGATGAGGACAGCTGACGCTGGAGAGTATGCGAGCGCGGGAGGTGTCGAAACGCGCGAATAATGCATGACGATGGACAGGGCGGCATTTTGAACGGCTAGGGTTACCAAACTTGGGTGGGCATTGTAAAAATAAAAATAAAACGAACAGGCGGATGACACGGGAGACAATTGACTCACGAAACATATTTCAAAGGCATTCCGAACACGGTGGGGTCACAGGGTGCAT
The DNA here is from genome assembly GCA_001691755.2 of Amanita polypyramis BW_CC. Lineage (NCBI taxonomy): Eukaryota > Fungi > Basidiomycota > Agaricomycetes > Agaricales > Amanitaceae > Amanita > Amanita polypyramis. The sequence continues at coordinate 33,588 of JNHY02000062.1, read as the reverse complement.
CGAGCGACTGTAGTGCTCCATTGAGGGCTGACGGGTTAAGCGTCATAGTTTTCTCTGGGTAGGTGAACTGGGCGGATGGAAGCGAGGGGGACGGAAGGGGGCTGGGACAAGGCGAGACGACAGTGCTCGAGGAAGCTGTTGACGGGGTACGTGTAGTGGGAAGAGGGCGGTGGTACATATCAGGTGAGGAGCGAGAAGCTAGAGGTGGATAAGGCTAAGGCTGACAAAGGTGGATCTGGGTCGTACAGATCTACTCCTGTGGAGCGGCGGATATTCGTTGCAGATGGCACTGTCGTTGGCGAAAACTGTACGAAGCGAGGTAGATGTTTACTGAAGGATTCCTGCGGGAGGGAAAGGGACAAACCTTAGATAGAAATAGAGAAATAGTAATATTATATAGGAGAGCAGAACATGCAGTAATGCAGGAGAAAGCCCTCTGGCGTCGGAAAGGGCGAAGCAGCAGTGGTTGAAAGCCGCAGAAACGGAGCAGGCGCCGGGCAAAATAAAAAGATGCACGCCTGCCCAACATTCCCACGCAGATTTATTTTGTTATATTAAATTCAGCGGCTCCAATCGTCGTCAGGAAGGCGCTACTCTCTGTTCCACCGCCGACTTTCTATCTAATATTCAATATTCCAGTCCCGGTTTTGCATTGCCTCACCCGCAGCTCCTCCTCACGCAGTTGCAGCGCCGCACCGGGCATGCCCACTGCAATCCATCCGGTTGCCAAGGCATTCCCACCACAAACGTGTGTCTATACGTCATGTGAACAACAACATCACAACCAGTGGACTAGGCAGCGGCTGGACAGTCCTCAGACTCGCCTTTATCTCGCCATCCACACCCTTCCATAGCAGATGCCCGGTCTAACCCAGGACCTCGTCTGAGACGGGATGCGTGTTTTTACCAGGATTATCATCACCGGACCACCACCGCCGCTCGCTTGCCATAAGTACAATCACAAACAAGCAAACTCACGATTGTCATCTAGCATTCATTTCTACCCTGTTTAATCTACATGCATAGTCCACCCGCGAATTTGCAATAATTGTCAGAATGCTCCAGGTGATCCAGCGTCCTGGCTCCTCGACCAGTGGGAGAAGCAATCAGCTAAGATTGTTTTATGAGAGTCTTGAGTGTCATTCTTCGACGTTTGTCTGGACTGGTCCTTCCTTGGTCTTCACCACTCTCAGCGAGAGGAGTAGGAGGACAGTAATTGTACGTCGCTGGCTCTGGAAAAAATACGTCGGTGTTTATATGTAAGCCGGACTTTGCCGGTCGGAATCTCAAATTACGGGTTTTACAGTCACAACAGAGCAACAGCAGCGCCGCATTGACAAATGTCCTCAGCGGCAACCGCTATAGCCAATGCGGTAACAAAGCCCAACCCAATCCCACCGTCCTCCCCTTTTGCTGAGCTTCTACGACGCTCGCGCTTCGCGTCGTACGACCCCGCCATCCGCCAAACGTATTCTTCACCCGCTGCACATGCTCACAGAGGGGACTGGGGACTCAAGCGCCCAATAACCTTACGGAGACGCAACGCGTTTATCTCGCTCTCCTCTTTCGAGTCCCCAGCGCAGTTCACGGAGTGGAACCATGCGGAAAACCAAGTCCGGTTCATCCGACGTATTGAAGAAATGGGCGTCACTCCTCGCGTAGCTAGCGAATCAATTTGGTATAGAGGCCTAGGCAAAGCCAAGACGGAATGGCTAGTGGATTCTGAGTTCTGCCCGGGGGAGAGCCACGTCCTCAAGTCTGGCCAACCGACGCCCATCGGGACAGACCTTCCAGGTCTAGGTAACAGAGGGCGGGGCCAATACGGCGCGAACCGTCCCCACCAGAGGAGTGAGACCCAGGGCAGCACCCAAGTAATACCCAACTGGGATGCCATGTCGATCAAAGACTTCCAGCGATACATCCGCAAGTTGCGCGCTCTGCGTCCCAAATTCCAACAATATCTCCGAGCTCAAGACAATCTCACCGAAAAGTCCCCCTACGAAGTTGCCCAAGACAGCACCACCGATCACCACATCCGGTTCCTTCTTAGCCATACCACACAAGAATTCCAAGATCAAACCTCTCGGCAGATCGAGCAACAACCACACTTTAATGCCGGCCTTGCGTATGCCCATCCCTCCCACCTCACTACCAACTTCATGATTGAAGCACAACCCGGCATCGTCCTCCAAGCCAATAACGAGCAGCACTTCCACAGATATTCAGCAGGCTCTCAGGAAAAGTATATTGCCAGCTTTGGTGGTCTTGCTGCCACCGTCATAAAAAAGAATGCGGGTGGCAAAGTTCCTATCTTTAATTCTGAAAGCGAACAAGGCATCGACAAATCTAAACTGAACAACTCTGTCGGCTATATGCGCGTTAAAAGCCTCGAACTTGGAACTCCCCCCCGCGTCGTCGGACGCGGCGCACAGGGGATTAGAGGTGTCAAACTCAGAACCGAGGTTGTTGTCAAGTCGTCGCACCACGAGTTTCGTATTGAAAACCCGCACGAGCCGGGTACCCCCGAATATGTTGCAGTGGAGAAGGGGAGCATGCCGTCAAGACCCTCCGATTTTACAAGGAGGCCTGTCAATTATACGTATGACTTGAAGAAATTACAACATTCTGCTGTGAGACCCTATGAAGCGACGAAAGTGCTGACGACGCTGCGAGATTCAGTGAGTGTTGATAGGAATACTGGTAATGGGCGCAAATAATGGCACGGTGCGAACTTGCTACGTACAAGTGGATAATCTCAAGTAACTTAGGATTTTAAAAAAGGCGGGTGATATTGCGAGAATTAGATGCATGTACGAGTGCACGTGCGACGATAACAAAAGAACGAAGGCAAGTCAGAGAACGATAGTCTACACATGGCCTAGATTGCGTGCAGTTAGAAGAGCGTGAGATATATGCCGGAGGTATAGTATGAAGACTACGAAAAAGACGAAAGAGGTAAGCGGCCGCCATAGATGATGGGGCTGGCGTTAACCTGGGCAACGTTCGGGCACGCAACGTCGATGACCAGCGCGATAATGAACATTATAACGCTCCTGAACAGTTGCAAGTTAGTTAACTATTGCACTCGGATAGGATCTGTCACCTCACCATGCCGTCCATATAGATGGAGAGACGAAGAGGTTCCAGATGTTGAAGCAAGGAAAGATCAACTCAACCACACCTCCAAGATTGTCGTGCTAAATGGTCACATCAACGTCTACTAGATGCCATTCCAAAGACTGGCCAGAGAAGATGATGATCGAAATTGTGGAACATGCCAAGCCCGTAACTGCCTGCAACATCGACCAACAAACAAAGAACCAGAACGCGACGTGAAATGTGGGGACACCAAACGTGATGATACTCACGCGAGCAGAATACTGTCAAAAGTGTGGACTGCTTTCCATGTGATCACGGCGGGTGGTAATTCTACGCAACAGGCTCGTTAGCAGAAATCGACATCGCCCGGCCAGGAGCGACATTGAGCCTGCGTTAATAACCTTTAGGTTATAGCTTAGCGCAGCCCAAATGAGTGACGCGGTTAGTCACACTTTAGTCACACGTTCTCCAGATATAGCATGACTTCATCATACACTATCTTGTGAGGTAGCTTGCTCCCTGTACATGTACGCCCCCTCAGTTGGTATAATATACTACTGTTCTGTTCAAAAAAAGGTATAGTGTGACAATGTTAGGGGATCATCCTGCTCCCCTGTCCTCTTTCAGTTTGCTTCTGCTCCTCACTGCTCCCCTCTGTAACCCCCCCCCCTGCTTTCCTTTTCCCTTACATTTGCTGTAGCATGTTATCATCTTATTATAATGTTGGGATGGCATATCAGTACCTTATTCTATTCTTTGTATGGCTGTAAGTTCGAGGTTGAGTACAAGTCCATTAATACAGCAGCACACCTTTTTCCCAGTTTCTCCTAGCTCTTTCCAAGCTGCATCAAGCACTGTCATTGAGTGGGGCACCTTGATGACAACCATCCTAAGCCAAACAGTTCTCTTCCAAGTAGAGGGAGCTTTTTAATATGATGCCAATATGTCGTTGGTTTGAGAAACAATCCATTATCCAAGTTTCGTGGACATTTTGAACATCGGCAAAGCCTGAGTTTGTCGGATCCAGAAGGCACGTCCACGCAGATTAACTTACAGTTGGAATACACCGAGGGACTTAGAGTATTTCGACAATGGCGATGGAATAATAAAAAAACGGGGAAACTAAATACATGCGCAAACGCTAAGTAGAGGACGAGGGGAACAGGGGAGAGCAGGGTAACGGCGAGGAGCAAGACAATGGCAGAATTGACCCGTGATAGTCGGGCCAATGCAGAACCCAGCAGATTCAATCCGGGGGACTTCTCATTGGGGCTCATCAGGAATCTCAATAAAACTGGCTTGAATTACTTTGAAAAAGGCATAAGCGTACTTCACTATGAACTGACAAGAGCACGAAGCGCCTTTCCAATATCCCCCTCATGCTCCACAAGTATCTTTTCCGCTTGATGCCTCGGTATCTCAAACTCATGGACCTGTCGAAAAAAAAAAAAAAAAAGAGAAGCGAACATCAAACACCGCGCAAATCAGTTACGAAAAGGATCATCAGACAATGGTGGATATGAACGCACGATTATCTCGACGTCCTCTTTCTTCACGAAGCTGGGTAGCACTTCCTTATGAGGTTTTGGAGGCGGCTTCTCCAAAATTCCCCCCGCGCGAAATGCTTCTTCTAGTTTGCTCTTTGAATATGCAAAGCCATCGATGAACTAATTGAAAGGACGGGGTCAATTCATAAGAGTGACATGATGACATTATTACGGTCGCGGGGAAAAGAAGATGGTATTCTGCAGATGTGATCAGAAAGCCAATAGGCAAAAACAGTTTTACGTACGTTCACAATGACTTCTAGCTCAGGGCGTCCATTACTGCGGGACATTATGGGAAAATGGATAGGACGCAGCCTTGTTCCATTGTTTGGGTGTAACAAATATTTGCAAAAAGCTGGTAAACAATCAATTACAATAAAATACATGAATTAATGAATTACATGCGACAGCATGAGCTCGCGTCCAACTAGCGTATGCATAAGTGTTCGTGGATGTATGTGAGAATGTACATAGTAATCCCGTCTCTGTAGCATCAATGTACACTCCAACCGCATCAGCTTTCATGATACTTCGTTATCAGATAAACTATTGCGTGTGTTAATCAGACGGCCGTCGAGCTGGACTTGAACTTGGGCACCGGCGTCCCGGAACGCTCACCAGTAGTCGTTCGGGAGTTTGATCGTGAATGAAATGGCGTGGTGGCCCTGGATGACGAGCGTTCACATGCATCATCATCATCGTCATCTCGAACCTCTTTGCTTCCCCTGAAGGGCGATGAAAAACTCGAGGATGACGAACGGGCAGAGTGTTTTCGAGTTACGCCGCCCACAGGTGGTGTAGGGCTTGCATACCGCGGCAGGGACTCTTCAGGTCTTTGTAGAATGAAACCTGGGAAAGGCATGAACATCGATCGATACGTGATTCGAAGGTCTGACCAACCTCTTAGTCCAGCAGCTTTCTCACCTTGCCTTCCGAAACCAAAACCGGCCTTATCCGTACTCTTAAAGGAACCAAGTTCGGGCTTGTGATCCGTGCTCCAACCGTAGCCAACCGACTTTTCGGTATTCGTCGAGAGCGAGCGAGCGATAAAGGGTGCTGAACCACCCTTACCGGCTAATAAAATCCGCTTTGGGGCATCTGGACCTGTCGTTTGTGGTAATATGCCCTTGGATTCTGCGCGCCAAGAAGTGATGGAGCGCTTCTCCTTCGCGGACTCGCGGAAGATGAGACCCAGTAACATATTAAGGCAGCCGATGGCAAAGAGGAAAAAGGCGGAAACGAGGGTAAAGTCATCAACGTGGTGAGAAAGGATTTGGGTTGCGATACTATTCGTGACTGAGATTAGATGTTCAAAAGCGAGCTATATTATACTTACAGGCCCTGAAAAATGCCCAACGGACCCAGACCAAAGTTAGAGCCAAGAACGGGGAAGTAGCGGTCAAAGAACTTGATGGGCCAGCCAACTTCGGACACTACATCTTGTCAAAATATTTCACCCCAGTACTATGCAGAAACACTCACAAAGCAGTACGATAGATTGAAAGATGATCAGTAGGGTGGCAACAACAGCCCAGAAGACACCGGCAGGCTGATTGGGTACCGTGCTTCCACTGTGCCAAACGCGTCAGCAAATACCAGAACAGCCATCCCATGACCGACATACTCAATGTAATCACAATCGTGATAATCCGTCGCATTTCCAGCGTTCGTTTCAAACACATTGACTGCCTTTATATTTGTGACCATGACGACGATCTGGCTTGCGAACACAAGTAGGAGTGTGACGATACTGAGGAAACGGACGGCATTGAGGCCCATAAATATAACTGAAGACGAATTATAAGAAGCTACCATCGGACAAGGGAGTTCGACTTACTTGCGCGCATCGGAGGCATTGCTGATTTAAGGGTACACTTGAATGAGGGAAAAGTGGGTTTCTAAGACGTGAGGTTATCCGTTACAACTTGATGAACGCTGCTAAAATGCTAGAAAGGGTGACCCAGCACCGAAGAAAGTTGAAGATCGTTGGAGAGAGGAGCCCAAAGGGCGGACGATGCTGACGTCGTGAGGGCGGTGGAAAAAAAAAATAGTGGATATCGCTGTCGCCATTGTGAGATACTTATATAGAGCCAACAATAGACTATGCCAGTTGGGACAATGGCATGCGAATCAGCGGCATTTTGCTGTAGAGAACAATGATTGGCCGCATCATGTGATGCGTTGTGTACGTAAGCGCCCATTCTATCGCCACGTTACAAAGCCATCACCTCGACGCCGCCGTAATAACCAAATCCACGTGCGGTATCTCGGAGTTTATGGGAACGTGAAATACTATCCCCGGCTGTCAGCAAGCGTGACAACCAATCATACCTTCAAGAACACATTATGTTCGTTAAATAGTTATTCAATACACCTTTTAGACGTTACCCTAAGGCATCAGTAAAGCGGGAGCTGAGATAATAAGGGTGACGGAAGTGATGGCCGGGGATAGTATTAAAGTACAAGAGAACAGGCAGGTTACACATTATGTCTCGAAAAAGATACGTCACTGTCTACAAGCGCCCACCCCGATGCCACGGTAACAATCGGATCCAGTCGGGCGTCACACCCCGGAGTCTACGGAAACGCAAAACAAGGGAACAGGCAGGTTACACATCACGTCTCGAGTCCCTACACAAGTTTAGTGGATGCCCCCGTGAGAACCAACGCCCAGCACACGCTTAAGAACAAACGGAAATGGAGGAAACTTATAATTCCCGTCTTAAACATCCTCTAGGCATACCACAGCACCGTAGGGCCTAGTTGTGTTGAAATTCAGCGGCTTTGGAGCAAGTTTCCCCTGATTACCCGATCTTACTCAATGAAAGTAAGCAAAGCGTGTTAGTTCGGCAGACCTTTTAATAGCGAGATGCATGACTCATACCCACCATATGCCGAAATTTATCATATTTCTCACTTCCTGATTGTATACTCTTTAAGGATAGCCCCGACCTAAAACAAACGTTAAACATGCGCACGTATAGTGGAACACACACGACACAACAAGATAGAGATGAATAGCTGCATTTTATGTTCACTGTGCATCCATGGCATTTATGCCTCAGACTTGAAGGTCAGGACCAGCTGCCACGTAAGCTGAGTCATTTTGATATCAGCAAATGCAACAGCATCGAACAAACCACTGATATATTTCAGCGCATAATTAATAAATAAATACAGGGTGGTCATGGTGGCGAGGAGCCTGTTCAGCTGTCTATTTTCTGCACACCAACTGATCAATTTTATCTTGACTGCGGGATCCCCGTATGTCGACCACTACAGTTGACTACACTTTAGCCGGCGAACCAAGGGGGCTATGCATAAGCTGGTTTGAAGCAGTTCCGCTCCCCAAGTTATTGGTTTATACTTCTTTATATTTTATACTTTGTCATATTTTATACTTCTTCATCATATTTTATACTTCTTCATCATATTTTATACTTTGTCATATTTTATACTTCTTCATATTTTATGTCCTTACGAGCTAGGTCGCCCGATATAGTTAATAACCCACCCAGCGTAAAAACCTTGTTTCCCTATATTAAGAACTCGATCGTAATGCTAATTATCGGTATCGCAAGCTTTGCTTGAAGCAGCTCTATGCCTTTTCCTTTGCTATTACCACACATCATTTCCATGCTTCAATCGCTGACAGGGAGTCCGGACTGGGTACTCATACTTGCTGCGCACCACCTAAATATAAATGTCTTGCCTTTTCTGGTATATTGCCTTTCCTGATACTTAATTGCTAGCCCAATGTCGCTCCTGGCCGGACGATGTCGATTTCTACTATCACTACCGATTCTGCGCGCGTCATGATGCCAGACTCAGGTAACACCATTCCTTTGAACGACCATGACCCGGATTCTACCAGTCATCGCTGCCACAAGTCGTCACGCTTGAAGCGGCTCTGTGCCATCTCCTTTGTTACCTTCACACTCGGAATCCCATATTTTCACGCTTCGGTCACTGGGAGGGGACCCGCCCTTGGTACGGGTGTTACCTGTACCCTAACATGTGGCTAACGAGCCTGTTGCGTAGAATTACCACCCGCCGTAATCGCATGGAAAGCAGTCCGCACTTTTGATAGTATCCTGCTCGCGTGAGTATCAAGCATTCCACAGCCTATGTTTGACTGACTCCCCCTCTCCCCTACCTCGCCAGGGCATTAATGGCCGCATTGTTCAAAGCGTCTGCTGGGGTCAACGTTGCGTTCTGGTTCTTCGTTTGTTGGTCAATGGTGCAGGCTGTCATGGGCTTGATCAGTTCTACAATTTTGATCATGTTTTTCTCTGGTCACTACAGGGTGTGTATCTTCAGTGTTTTACTTCATGCACAGAAACCGATGTATGTGAATATCAAGCACGGCTATCTCGGAGATGTAGCTGGGTCGACCTTTCTTTGCTGGAACATCTGGGACCTCTTTGCCGTCCCATCCATCTGGACGACGTGGTGGAATAGTCCATTTTATCTGGGCTCGCTGGATAACTGACATGTGGCTATTCAGGAGCGTCATCACGCTTGTTATCGCGCTGATAATCAACGTCGCGCGTCCAAACATTGTACAGACGAATATTGGCATCATCTATAATGACCAGTTAGGCGCCGCACAGATAATTTTACTCGTACTGATCAGTGTCTCTTTGATGTTCTTTGTATTCTTCATACTATACCTTCGGCGTGTAACCCATACCCTTCAAACGGCATGTGCCCTTGGTGGCGTCTAGACATTTTCTCTTGCTATCATTGTCTTTTGCTATTTGCTTGTACAACAGGTTTATCCCCTCCCATCCACCAAATGCAATCAACAATACTTATCTCATTCTCAGCATGATATTCATCTGGGATGATGCATGAATTAATGAGCTTACTGACATTAGAAGAGTACTGGGCAATGCTGTTGCTTGACGTCGAAAACCATGTTGGGGGTTGGTGTAGTACGGCCAATGGGTATTCAAGTCCCGTCGGAGGAAACAGAACCAGTTGGCTCTGCTACGCTTGTTGTCGTTGGGATCATCCTTGCGGCTTAAGTAACACCGGTAAACAACAATAATTACACTACCTCTCGTCGCTTCATGCTACCCTCCAGATGACTTTTAAACTCAATACTCAACGCTATCATTGCCCTGCCATAATCGCGGGTCAACGTCGCGGCCACGCTGTGGGATCTACTGTGAACTCATCATATTCCCTTGATATAATAATTGAGTGCAGTACTATGGCAGATTATTATGATAAAAACCCGCGGCGTCATGAGAGCAGAAAACTATCGTGAAACTCGAGAGGTGTATCTGAGAGGTATTATATATATATCAATTCGTTAAGAGGGGACGCGTGTCGTGGGTAGCACAGGTAGAATCCCCGCCGTTCAGACTTGTGATGTTGCGGAGAGAATGCGAGGAGAAACATTTCGGGAGTGGATGAGGATGTGAAAAGAGGAAAGGCCAATTGAAAGAAGAAAACCTCGAACCCAAAAACACCAAGAAACATTATTATACCGTAAAACGTCGTCAATGTGGATAAAGTCAGTCTCAGCAGACTTGCGGGTCGGGATGGGGGTAGGGAAGAGCCCACATCACGCTGTATACGCCGGCGGCGCTAGTACTGGTCCATCCCCAAAAGATGATGACCCAGGCGCCCTGTAGCGGTCTCCATCCAAGTGGACGATGGGCGGCTTCTCGCTAGTCGTAATCAGCCTGCCTTTTCCGTCCCTTCGCTCTGTGGCTGACTGCGCCTCCCGATATTCAGACGCAGCCGAATCAGGCCTTGCGCTAGACCCTAATCCAAACGAATTGCTGTGACCATGATTAGTTGCGCCAGAAGGTCCCGCGGCAGGAGTATCGGCTACGATACCACCGTATACTTCGTTCTCATCGAAAATTGATGTCCGCTGGCCTGCTGCTACCCCGGACCCTGCCTGGGTCTGAGGGTTCGCCCTCATAGTCAAACTGCGTTGCATCCCGGGTGGATATCTTCCCACTCCGGGACTAACCCATGCGCCAGACACTGAATCTTGTCCAGGTCCAAAGTTTGATGGCCCAGGCATAACCGCCGTACTGCTATGACCATTCGATGAAAAAGATAACAACGTTGGTTGATTTTGTCCGGGCCCGAGTTGATGTATCAGTGTTTGCTGATTTAGTGCTGGGCCGGGCCCAAGTTGTTGCTGCTGAGGTAACATGAGATTGGGAGGAGGAGAATACGTGTTTGCCCCTTCCGAACTGAGGCTAAGCCCGGCTGAAGAGGAAGGCGGTGACATATGAGGTGCCGCTGTTGTCTGGCCTACTAAGCCGTACTCATAAGGCTTGGGCTTGGGATCTGGCGGGGGATCACGCTTGGGCTTAGGAAATGCTGTTCCAAGGATAGCATCCTCTTTCTCGAAAATGTCGTCCCAATTTGTTCTCCGTTTCCTATGGGGTATGTGTTAGGACCTACACGTTTTTAAGGGGAAGGACTTACAATAAAAACCAGACCAGGAATACGATTCCAACTAACCCAACGAAGCCCCCGACTGACCCTCCTATAATAGGTGCGAGATTTGAAGATGCAATGCGGTTATTATTGTTATGTTGATCTGCAGTGGGGCCTGGTGTAGTCTCTGTCAATGACGGCGTGAGTGTCAGGGTCTGCGTGACCTGCGTAACAACAACGCTTCCGTCTGACCCTGTGGAAGATGACAGGGAGGTTACCGTGCTTGCAATTGGGCTGTAGACGCTTGATGTGGTAGTTGTCGGATTTGGGGTTGTCCCTGTACATGACGTACTGTAAAAAGTGTTCACAACTTGGCTTGTCACAGGAACGATAGTCGTTTTAGTCGACTCTATAGTTGTTGTTGAACCTGCGTAATGATTGAAATAAGTGGAACACATAACAGTGATAACGCAATCACATGCCTGGAATTGTGCTGGTTATTGTCTGTGTTGTGGTTGAACATGCGGAAGATGCAGAAGATGTTGTGACAGGAGAGCATGTCGTTCCAACTGAAGTAATCACTGTCGTAGACGGAGATGAAGTTGAAACAGAAGAGGAGACTATTGTCGACGTCGATTGTGTTGTCACTGTTTGTGTCTGCGTTAGAGTTGGGATCGTTGTGCAGGACATTTTGCTTCCTCAAGGAACGGGGAAGGGTGCTGGTTGAGTGCTATAAATGACAAGTACAAGCAAATATAATGCCTCCTAATGATAGTCAGTGAATACATCCGGAGGAAAAAAAGCCAACCAACCAACCTCGGCTCAGATGGCTCGCTGGCAGTACAGGGAGGCGACAAGGAATAAAGGGGACCTCGGGTGATATGCAGTCCAGCACGGTTTTCACACGCCGTGTGGCCAACACGAGAAGCGCAGTACGGCCGATGAAATGGTCCGAGCACGCGGTTCAAAGGACCAGAAGTGCCCAGAACAGAAATCAGGCCACTTCTTGGTACTGATGTGGAAGCGAGTGCGTTATTATGTGGTCCGTGCGGGGTGCAGAGAGTAGGTATATGCGCTTCTCTTGCTTCGAGTTGCCCTGACAGGAGGTTGGAAAAAGGTGTCGCGCCTGGAGGGGACTAGACAGTAATAGGCGACAGAGAGGCTGTGCAGTGGGTGTATGCACCCCGCACACGAATGGATAAGGAGAAAGGTGTGGCGAGAGGCAGGGCCCTGGCCCTTTAACAGGCGCCACCCGCAGTGCCAAGGCTTGCCAGCATCCGCTGTTAGGTAAGCCGATCGTTGAACGTTCATCGCCGCACTGGCCGCCCATTCTCCGGTTTCAGCCGTGCGACATTTCGACGTCGGTAAGCGATCCTACCGCCATGTTCTTGCCATGTTTATCGGTGGAAGACAAGAGCCGAGTGTGGTGGGAGCTCAGGCTCGGCTGATGGACAGAGCCGAGAAGCGATGCTGTGGCTGTGCAAGCTCCCTCTCTGCCCCCGAGACACGCGGATATCAAACCATTCCTACAGGACAAAATGTACCAATGATCAAGTCAAAGTGGCTAATACATATAGTTTATTCTCGACGTAAAGTAGGTCGTATCGTAAAATAATCTAAGATAGTCGCAAGAAATCTACCAAGAAATCTGCTAGAGCATATTCGTACCATTGGTTGCTGGTATTCCTGCAGCCCCTTTACTCGCAACAAAATGTTCTCTGGGTGGTGTGTGCAATGTTACTGTTCCAAAAGGGTATTCAGCAGGTCAGGCGTTGGGAATATGCACGACTACAGGAAAAGCCCAGTCGTCGCAACCGGGTCCTCTTCAAAGTCAGCATAGCCTTTCTCAGGATTGACAGTGGGAAGCTGTTTTTCGCCTACCTCATCATCATGTTCATGATTTACAACAGTAGAGTCGTCAACTTCCCCATTCCCGTTGCCACGGTCAAGGTTTTCGGCAATCTGCTCATCTCCCAGTCTGATTCGGATAGGAACATGATGTCCAGGAATAGTCACGTCTGACATTGCCCCATTTTCGCACTGTGCGGTAATCAGTACTTACACTATTGATAAAATACCAGCCATACAACGTTATTATCCCCAATAAGTCGCCCAGAGCCCTCGGCCACCTCCTTCCACTCACTCCTGACGCCGGGATGGACGACAAGAGAGGGTGCTTCGTCGGTCTTGGGAGGTCCTCGGTCCTTATTGTTCCGTCCCTGAACTTCAATCATGATGACGCGTTCATCGGTAGTTGTTACTTCCCCGGGCACTGGAATACGTTCTCCAAGAGTAGACAAGTTCAGCAATGGCTCTTCACCAGTCCCGTCCTTTAGAATAATCAGAACAAGCGTTTTATTCAATAATAATAGCTGTACCATGTCACAGTCGTCGGCCGGAGGTGTGGTGTACCGAGCATAAGGGTGGAAGCGGCGAATGTAGGATGAACGATACGTGGGAAGGCGCAATGAATACGGAATAATCGTTTCCTCATACGTTGGCAAATAGTGAATAATATTGCTGTTCATGCTGTCTGGGATGGGTGATGGTTTTGCGAGACAGAAAGTCGAGAAAACGCGCTAAACCTGAAGAGGGCACCGGGAAAATAGAACGAGAGCAGAAAATTTGAAATCTCAGGGTCTCGGACTTTTATACTCGACGTAAAGTTTATTGGAGGGTCTGCACCCTTATGTCAAGGCTGAGCTCTGTCAGAGATCTCTCGCCAACGCTCCACCCTGGCGTAAAAGGCTTTCTTCTTGACCATTCAAATCGCGTACCAACGAATCAAAGCAAAGCTTCATTGACAGCCATTTATGTTTGGGTCCCTTCCTATGGCAACAACCGTAGAGACTACGGAGACTCCGCAGCATGCGCAGGTGGCGGAGTTGTACGCTTGAGTACGGCATGTCCTTAAACTTTAATTTGTGCAAGTGAGACACAACTTGGATGAGGAGTATACCGCCCACCACCAACGTGACTAGGCTAATCACGTTGGTGGCCGAGGGAAATATCATGAAAGAATCACAGGCATGGAATTTTCTGCGCCTTTTATACGAGAACCCGACGGACATAGGGAGACGAGTTACGTAGCGCACACCGCCCAGAAGCGCCAAAGCACGCTGAGATTTATAGGACCCCAAGGCGCTCCGAGTGCTGTTACCATATATGGGCAGTGACCCGACGGTCACAGCCTACGAAGATGAGTGACAATATAGCTCTTTATGCCATACGGGTTTAGTTTAGCGGGAACACGTTTGATAGAAAACATCCCTTTCAACCTTGTCCTCGAAGCAGCCAGAAACAGCGTCGTACCACTTGACACGACGAAGCATAGGGGGCCTCTAGCTATGCATGCAACATCAGCGAGGCCATCAAGCGGATGATTTCAAGAGGATTTCAAGAGTGATTCGACATAAAGTGAACATGAACCACGTTTTCAAGCAACCTTGGGGAAGGACATGAAGGAAAAGATAGCGACGCCTCCGCTACTTCCAGCAATTATTATTCCGGAACGGGAGAGGGACCGTATCTTCCTGAACCAGCAATCGCTTTTCTTGTGCGAGTGAACGCTGAAGTACGAGACCCTACGAGCTGGGCTGCAGTGACTTTTTTTTTCGAAACCTTCACTACACGGTTTTCTTCAAGACAGCTGCTTGTCATGGTTTATCGAAAGGGGCGCAATCCAGGTAGACTCTACACCAGTGGTGTCAATCGCTGGTCAGATGCGTTCCAGAGATACACGACTTTAATAGCTTTGAGAATCGTTTGTCTGGCTTGTTGGGTCTACGATACCGTTCGGACGGGCCCCAGCCGTCTGACATTGTCCTTGAAAATTCGCGGATTGTTCACCCCTGGTAGCTCGTATACCGGTCGAATAGATGCAGGTACCAAGTCGTTCTGTGAATTCGTTTTCCTGGCACCGAGATTGCCGGGCGCGGGGGTCGGCTGTTAGCCGATAGGTCATATTAACCCCCCACCGTCTGATGCAGCCGCAGAGTTGTATCCAAAAAAGAAGTGTTTAACCACGACAGCGAAAAGAACGAGCGAGAGACGAGGTGAGCGAACTTTTAGTGGTGGAGCAAAAGGCCGTGGCCAAGTCTCGGGCCATGTGGACCGGAAATTTCAAATTATTCCTGGTCACCACCACCGCACCCATGATTCGTCCCATCCTTCCCTCTCTCGAGCAAAAGCCCACCTACGCTAATAACTCCCCATGGTATTGATGAAGGCAGGAAGTAACTTGTCAATCGCTTATAATCCCGACTTCCGAGTATAGTTCGCCAGTGCCACTCGCCCCTCAGGCCTCATATACCAGTCAGTCGAAACGCCCCCGACGATGGCCGCTTCGAGCTGAACGTCGATGGATGCAGCCTTATGAGACGTAAATAGCGTGCAAGTGGTCCTTTTCTCGCCAACGTTAGTGCATTTCCTCGTCCTCGCCTCATCATGCTGTCTGGTATCATCGTAGATCGCTAAACGCGATGCATCCAGCCGCCCTGATAGGGGATTTGCGCAATGTTTCTATTTCGGACAATGACAAGACCGTACTAAATCCGCTCTAATATAGGCCACTCGTCTTCCATTTCATCCACCTTCCACGAATTGACCTGTCCTTGGTGTGAGAGGTATGCCTATACTTCGCATTATGCAGTGCAGTCGGGAACGAAGTCGCGTTAAGTGGTTAAGCGCGCCCTAGGTCGATCTTTATCTTCCATTTCACGTTGCGATATCCCGCATACTTTTGCAACAATGGGATGGTAGCCTTAGTCGCAGACATTGCGATGCTGTGACGTAGTATGCAGTTAAGCTCATTGTCATTAGGATCGACTCAGGCTAATACAGAATAAGTTAAGCTGAAGCTGTCGAGAATGCCTCGTTTCGAATCTCAGCCCGTTGGTTCTTTCTAACGCCACAACACCACGTTCCACTTGATAAAAGAACAAGCTCGTAAATACACTTTTGATCCTATCACAATTCGCCTTTCAGGCATTCATCTTTTGGTAGCCAGTCTGATGATAAAGGTTTGAAGAACCGGGTCGTCCAATCTGCACGATAATACCAGTAATGAAGATCGGTTAGGTCCACCTGCCAGTCACCCGACATCTAGCACCAAGCATACAAATCTTCCTCCTTTGGAAAGCCACGACAGCATTTGTGACATGTAATTATGAAGTAGGCGCGAGTGAAATCATGAAGCTTGGCACTAACATAGCCGTAGGGCGTGACGGGTAAAAGATAGGCGGCCCAATGATTGGTCTATTCATTTGGATCATCCTTACCTCCAACACGCAATACCCAATTCTTGTCAATGTCACGAGGTAATTCATTAATTAAGTGTTTACAGTAGCAAATCACAGCCCAGCACAGTTGATAGCGATGTGCAACTATTCGTATAGAATACTCCAGATTAGTGGCGCGTAGCTAGTTCCCGACCGTATCAAATTAAATATACATAAAAATCCAATCGAAGAGTTAAGATCTATTTTGAGATGTATTTTATATTCTGTCATGTTCTCAATCGCATTGAACTATGTCCACGTTCTGATTCCCAGTAAGAAACATTCCATTAGAAAAGGAACCGAGGAAAACGCACCGCCCTATAGAATATGGACAATCGCCCCCGACCTTCAGCTGCACCATACTCCTCTTCAAGGTCCGCATTACGTATATCAAGGCTAACGATGAGACGTGCTTCTTCGACATCTAGCATGTCTGCTGGGAGTTCGCGTTGCTCTTCGGTACGTTCTTCGGCTGGAAGTGTAGGAAACACCTGTGCTGGATCCTCAAGGATACGCAAATCTAGTGGGGTCTCCTCTTCTCTGTGATCGCCGTGGCTGTCATCCTTCTTTCTAGTCAGGAAAAACAAGTGGGTTGGTGGAGAAGCAAGCAGCTGTACCATATATTGTTCTTCCATACTACACGTAGTATATCTGGCATAAGGGTGGAACCGACGGATATATGATGAACGATACGTGGGGAGACGTAGTGAATACGGGATGTTGGCCTCTTCATATGTTGGCAGGCGCCGAGTAGCGTTATGGTTTGTGTTATTTTGAAAGAAAATAAGGCTGTAATCCATGCGTTAGGAAGTAGGGCGTGGTCGAGCGGGAGGAATGGAAAGAGAAAATGAGGGATTAGCATTTGTGGGGTCTTGAAATTTATAGTGCATAGAGGGGTCTATACCTTTATGGCATGCCCGTCACCCTTCATAGGATTACGCCTCTCGTTACCGCCCCAAAAATCTTCAGCGATCATCAATTCATCGCACAAATCCGAGCTGGAACTCGCAATCACAGATAACCCCCACCACCATATACATATCACCGCTGCCAAGTAGCAGCTTGAAGTGGAAGGAGCTGACATGCAAGGCCAAAGACCGGATGGTGGAAAACCAGACAACAAGGTTCGCCGAGGTTCATTGGCGCGGACGAATCAGGTGCACCTATCCTCACAGTGTAATTTGGTGGTAACAGCGGAGGGATTGGCGATGGAAGGGCAAGGGGCAAGCGCTTGCGCGTTGTCACCTCAAATAGAATGTACACGTATGCAAGGGGAAACCGAGTCATATGGTGACAACCTTGGGAAGCATGTTCCGCCTCTCTTGGACAGCAAGTCAGGCTGGCCGGGACTGGACCCGTGCTCGGTATGCTCCTCTCCAACGTCGGGCCCGCCTCTGACCATATATAGAAACTGTGACCCGACTGTCACTGTCACGCGCGGACGATATGAGTCACTTTTGGTGGCGCCTTCTTTGGACAGTGGGAAAAGCACTTGGCAGTACAAAAATGTTCACAAGCTGACCGTACACGTGTAGAATACATCTTTGACATGACGACCACATCAAGGAGTTCAAGTTTTTTTTCACTCGGGCATGGGGATGGACGTCAAGTTGTATCCGGCAGCCCTACAAATTATGGGCCCGCATGAGCGCTCGACAGAAGATCGCTAGAACTTGAAGTTAAAAAACCACAAGGCAAGAACTCGAGTGTGTACCTCTGCCATCCCAGCTTCCGCATATTTTGCGTTGAGCGCTTGCTATAATACTTCTGCGGCGGCGTGACTGCAAAAACACTTTCACATCCTAAAGCTTTTGTTGAGAGCAAATCCTTCTACATGCACGACACAAGAATTGTTGGACATTTAACCGCTTGATAACATATTGGCGATCCGCAAGAGTTGCCGGAAGAGACGACTGCATGCTCAGATAATGGTATGGCTTCAGAACGAAACTAATGAGTCAATTCAAAGTCCTGCGAAGAATAACGGGACGTACTCCTTCAAGCTCCTTAATCTTAGCAATAAAGTGAGAGGTAGAGCCGAATTGACAGCCTATTCAGTCTCCGAGCATGAAGCGGTGTATCTTATTTTCCCGGAATCTTGGTGGTCTGCAAGATGACGAAAATTACTCCAACGAATATGCTCCAAAGCGAAAAGTGGGTGTTTGACATGCGACCAACAGCTGTTAAAGACATGTGGATTGCGCGAATTAGATGGTGATATTTTGCAGCTGCTTGCCTGCTTCTTCGCGTGAACTCCAGAAAATGGTGCAGAACATACGCCGTAAAGCCGGAAGACGTTGAAGCTGAAGCACTGAGGCCTGGGGTTTTGACGACAAAAGAGCGGTGTGCCAAATAATTGAATCCACCGCCGTGTGGACAAAAGTCAATTTCAAATACCCATCTCACACGATCCAGCACGGCTGCTACGACATTCTCGCAATAGCCCTTTTTCCTGCCAAAGGGCGAATCTGTACTTATGACTACTTGGCTGTGAACGATGCTCCAATCGCTGTTGCATAAAAGTACTGCCCGAAACCAGTCAGACATTCAACGCAACCTTACAGCTAAACTCGCTCTACTGCACGCCTAACTATGCCACTACGCTCCCCTGGACGGTTGTGATAGCTACTTAGGAATCAATTCGTTACGCGCCAATTTGAGAGTTGGGAGTTGGAGATTGGTTGAGTCTTTACTCGGCTATGTACGATTTTACTGGTTCCGGTGAGTCATCTTGTACTGGGTGCTAACATTATAACCTAAATCGGCAGAAGCTGCGAAAGAGCCTTGGAACCTCTCCAGATCTTAATGGTCTTGAATACAGAGCAAATTGGCGGTTTACACGAAAAGGGCTTATCAATGTCAGCTTACAGGAAAATGGAACGGATAGCTGTATCACAAAATGGACGCTGGCTAGTCGGATGTGGCACGGACCTAGCCTCACTAGCACCGCTCGCTCCTCGTATGTCACTCAATCAATAGGCCCTGGACGAAAGCTACGTCAAGTTGATGATTGCGGCTTTCTGGGATGCGAAATATTAATTATCATGTGGGTGGTTCGGGCATTGGTGTGTTTTCGCGTCTTTGCCTCATCCCGCTGCCTGGCATTAGCATCGAGTGATATATCTAGCTGTCCCGATAGGGGATCTGCGGAGCGTTTCTATTTTGAGCAATGTCAAGATCCGCTCTAAAAGCTCGCCTGCCTTCCATTCCGAGAAGCAATGATGATTTGTCTCCCGGGAATTCCCCCGTCCTCCGTGCGAGAGGTATGCCAATACCGTGCAGCGCACTCGCGAACAATTAAATGGCTAAGCTCATCCTAGGACGATCTCTATTTTTCATTTCGGGTTGCGGGAGCTGTCATACATTTCAACAGTGGGATGGCTTCAGGGATTGCAGGCATTGCGATGCCGTGGCGTATGCAGTTAGGCTTCAGGATCGACTCAGGTTAAGTTAAGCTAAAGCTGCGGATGGGTGCCGATAATGCCGCATTTCGAATCTCAAATATGTAATTCCATGCCGTTGGTTCTCTCTAATGCCATCTCGTCGCATTAGCCCTCCACCTGATACAAAAAACAAACATAGCCGCAAGAGTTCGTAAATGTGCTTTTTCATCTTACCTTTCAATCCCCCATCTGTTGTACCCGGCTCGATGAGGGTTTGCAAAATCAAATCGCACGGGTTGTACAAGTCATGAGGGTCGGTCAGATCCGCCGACAGGTCCCCGACATCCAGGTCTTATTTTCATGCGCTTGCGACATGGTAGTTGCGGGTCACACTACATTACATTAACGTTGTATTATTGTAGCTTTACTGGTAAAATGGTACAGGTCCCGAAACCGAAATTTGACAATCATAGTATTTCAATCAGCTAGCAATCGACGAGCGAAAAGTTCCCGTCACTACTGAAATAACATACACATAACGCGAACTGAATAAACCATGACATGAAAAATGACTAACATAACTAACCCACAGAAAGAATAACGAGGAACAATCCAAAAAAAAAAATAATTAAAACAAAATAATGACTAAAAAGATAATGATCGTCGTAGCCCCGAAAAACTCGAGAGCAACTCCTTGTCTTTGACTTTGACCAAGTCGAGAGTTTCGTCAGCCCCGGTCGCGTTACAACTTCGCCCTTTCAGGGAGCGCACAAAGCTTCTGTTGTTTGACTTGGCTGGGGAAGCCGTTTCCTTTGGTTTCGATTGCAC
Source organism: Amanita polypyramis BW_CC (assembly GCA_001691755.2). Taxonomy (NCBI): domain Eukaryota; kingdom Fungi; phylum Basidiomycota; class Agaricomycetes; order Agaricales; family Amanitaceae; genus Amanita; species Amanita polypyramis. The sequence goes on along the minus strand of JNHY02000062.1, from coordinate 13,041 downwards.
TTTCGTCCTGCTCCACGGATACTTCCTGTGTGTCACAATCTCGTTGTCAGCGCGGGGTAAAGATGGGGACTCCTTTCCGCCAACATCCTCCCAAGAAAAAGCACTGCCATCTTCTTTCTCCTTCTCGTTCAAAGTAGTATAACTCTTCTCTACTGGGGGTCCTGTTTCTGGCGTTCCGGACAATGACGATGGCCCATCCGACCGTTGTGAAGGCTTTCCGGAATCGGACTCTCCCGTCCCCGAGTCAGGGCTTGTCTCACCCTGCTCCTGCTTCTCTCCAGTCTCGTCTTTCTCTGCACTTTCATTTATCTTCATTTGCTCTTCTTTGTCCTTCTCCGGCTTTGAACTCTCCTTTCCGTCTCGACTTGCTACCTTATTCCAGAAGTTTTTGCTTGCATGCTTCACGAATTTCCCAAACGCAGAAATGGGATCTTCTAATTCCCCATTCTCACCTACTTCAGAATAATACTCGCGTCTCTCCCGTTCCTTCTCCCATTCTCTGGCGAGTCGTTCTCTTTGCTCCTCCATCTCTTCATCCGTCCACATGGGCGTCGAGACGATATATTGTTGCGTACCCCCCTCGATAACAATCGCTCTCCGCCGCCGAACGAGCCGGGAGCGGGCGGCAACGCCCAGGGGCATACCACGCCTCTTCCGAGGAGCCATCTCGGGAAGAGGAGCAAACTTGACATATAGTCGGCTCTCCTTTAACGTTTTCTCGTCCTCCTGTTCGGAAAAATCCTGATTCAATGACGTGATGGAATTGGCTCTTTCAGGAGTTGTAGTTGCTGTCCCGTCTGCGGGCGTACAACTAGATGTGGTTGCAGAGGAAGTTCTCGAAGGTGGCTGTGACGATGCGCAAGGCAGAAGGGAGTGGCGTTTGGAGGGTGTAACGAGAATGCTCTTTGTTCGTGTAGGTGTGTTTTGACCTATCAGCATCGTGACGCAGGTCGGATCCAAAGATGGGGAACTGTGCGTTGACCACTTTGGCATGACATCTTCTTTCGGTTCTACAATAGTGGCTGTTATCTCCGTCCCCGCAGGTGCGTCAACAGGAGGAGGGACTATGGGAGGCGTGGATTGTAGTTGGGGCATCCCATCTGTTAAATATTCCGTAGACATTTCTGAATCGATGAAAACTGGTAGATCCGAGATGGAATCAAATGATTGCGGTGTCGAATGTTGTAGACAAATAAACTCAGGAAAAGGAAGATGAAGCGTTTCTAGATAATTGAAGTACTGGCTAGGAGAGCGTTAAGGACTATCTTGAAAAAGGCATGAGCACTTGGTCTCTCACAACGATTAAGTGATCACCGTACCTGTTGCCCCTCTAGTCAATAATAAAGCAATAAAAAGAAAACGAGGGTATGGCAGTATAATTTTGAAGTGGGTTGAAGATTTACTTGAATGGGGCTAGCGGTGGGAGTGCTTCGCAAATCTTCTACGCAAGGTGTTTTAAATATATGAATACCGATAAGACCCAGTATGCGAAAGCGAGATTGGTAGTTTTGGAGGCGAAGTTTACCTGCAGGTCCGTGGTTCAGTGGGAAGAACAGGAAAATCAGCTAATAAGAGCCGACGGCCAAGGACTAGCCTGAATCGTCGCCGAGGACAACGTAAGAATATTAAAATAAAAAAAAAAGGATAGTGCCAGAAGGCAAAATTACGGCGGGGGGGAGGATGGGGGGAAACTTTTGCGGGAAACGGAATCATTACTTATTGTGTGTTTATGCTCCGTGATCATCACATGTGATCACTGGCCTTCACAACTAAAGGGACTCACCTTGTACTTGTCGAGTCTATATGGCTTACAGCGTTGCGTACAATGAGGCAAGGATAGCAGAGAATGAACGTCAAACGGGAATGCAGTGCAACTGTCCTTCGGGCGGTGGATCCACCAGGACTACTGATTCAACTGTCAGCTTTACATGATGGCAGCCCGCGCCCAGTGCCCCTCCCTAAGTCCCTTGAGTAGTACGCGTTGGTGTCATCCATGCCACACTGCGAGCCTGCTGCGGGCTTCAAAAGACCGCACGGGCTACGGGCCGTCGGGAATCAATGATTGGCTGTGTCTTTGATAAATTGCCATTGTTTCGCTGCACACGAGCACGCCCCGATACAATCAGCGTGATGGGAGGATCCCATCGTCACGTCAATGATCATAGACATACGTAGAAAGTAGAGAGGCACATGAACTCATATCAATCTACAGTAGGCAAACGACATGATTCTGTACGGTCCATCATAAAGAACCCTATGACCCAACAGGTGAGCCAGCGTGGGCTTGCACAAAATTATTTGCGCATTCATAATCATTCCTGTGCCTGCCTTAACCTTTTCCCGCCATCTCCCCATCTGATCGCGAGCGTACTGAGGCCGGAAGGATAGTGATATGTTAATGTGAGATAGTCTGGTTGTTCAAATCGGATGTCGTTCAAGAAAGACCGCGATCAGAGCCAAAATGAGAACACTGCGCCACTTTGGGCAGAAACGAGCAGGGCTCACAGCGCATCTCTGTGTGCATGGTACCTTGCACATAGACTAAAGACTTTGGCCAGGCCCTCGGTGCAATAGTCGCACATTTAGTATGGCGACACCCAGTAAGTTGACGATAGACCGCCGAGATCAGAATACCGTTACACCAGCTTGTGTGCCAGTATATTGAGACTTCATGTCATCTAAGTCGGTAGATTCATCTTGACTCTTGTAATCGTATTGTGAGACGCTACCAATATCGCTTGTGCCCGCGACAGAAGAGGATCCAAATGATCCGCGGCGGCGAATACGGTCACTCTGCGAGAACGTCATGTTGATGCTACTTCCGCTATCATTGATAACGCTGTTATTGTCAGCGGAACTATGGCCAACATCTTGGGAGACAATCGACGAAGCATATCCGTATCCACCGCGCTTGGAGCCATTCACTCCCCGAGATACACCGGCTCCAAACGGGCCTGGAGCACCAAACATAGGAAGGCCTGAGGAGTAAGTGGCCTGAGAGCGTAGGGATTGGATGTCGGATGGTATATAGCCGAGTGCGTCATGTGTACGATAGAAGCTAGCACCAAAGCGACTTGGAGTACCAGACCTACGGGTTGCCATTGCTATTTCACATGTCAAGTTACACGTCAGGATTAGGTTCATGTGATGTACGTACGGTCCATTATCGTGGTACTGGGCGCGGGAGCAAGATAATCCCTCGCATTCGTCTCGTGACGTTTGAATTGGTCTATGGACTTAAGAAGAGACTTTTTAGGCTTGCTAAACTGAATCATGCTTGGCTGCAAATTATTCAATGGTCCCTCAACTAAGCATCCCTTCTCCTTGTAATGTGTTAGTAGGTAATGCCACAGTGGATGCTTATAAACCGGTTAGTAGCCGTAGTCAAATAAAGCGGACAATAAATACCTTGCTGAGAACTTTCGGATTACCAAGAATGACAACACCATACTTGGCCCGTGTCAAGGCAACATTGAGACGTCTAGGGTCGTTCAAGAAACCAATACCCTGATGCTCATTGCTCCGGACGCAACTCAAAATGATGTAGTCCTTCTCCCGTCCTTGGAACGCGTCGACGGAAGCTACCTCGATCTCTTTATACAGATCCTTCTTTAAAGAGCCGTTGAACTGCATATAGTTGACGATGTATGAACGTTGACCCTCATATGGTGTAACGATACCAATCTGAGCGGGAACAACCCCCGATTTGAAGAACTTGGTCACTATCTTCTCAACATTCGATGCTTCAGTTCTGTTCAAGAATGATGTACCGCTGCTAGAAATTTCCTCCTGACCGAGGTTCTGATAGAAAAACATTGGCGTGTCGGGAACAGGCCAAGGGAAGTCGACGTTCTTTCTGAGACGCTCAGGAGCTGTAACACCATTTTGTAGAGTCCCCTCATAGAACATGTTCGAAGGAAACTCGGATAAGCACGGGTGCATGCGGTATTGGACTTGAAGGCGAATGGGCCTATTTTGAAGGACGACCAACCTCTCAAAAAGTGATTGTGTCAAACCGGCACGGGCAGCCTTCTTGTTCATAATAACAGGACCAAGCTGCTGGTGGTCACCAACAAGCACAACTTGCTTACATCCCATTACCAAGGGTATCATACACTCTGTCGCAAAGAATTTAGAAATCATCACTAATGCAGTTGCAGTTACATACCCGGTTCCGCAGCTTGAGTCGCTTCATCTATCAGCACAGTCCTAAACTTGAACTTGTTCAGCCTCGGATCACCAGCACCGACGCATGTGCAACAAATAACATCTGCAGCACTTAAAATCTCTCTCTCGCACTGCCTAATCAACGTTTTATACTTCCTCTCATCGTTGCTGCTCAGCTCCCCTTGTTCGTTTTTAAGTTGAATAAGCTTTTGAAGCTCAACGTGCGTAGTGCTATTGGCGACTTGTTGGTGAAGGGTTAAGAATGCCACGCTCGAGTCTAGCGCTTCACGAGACTTGGCAGTAACACGAACTACTTTCAGACCGGTAGCGTGAATCTTCTCCGTAAGCTGATCGACAGCAACGTTAGATGGTGCACAAACTAGAACTTGGCCTGGATTCATCTTCGCGAGGTGATAAACAATGGATGCCGACGTAACGGTTTTTCCCGTTCCGGGTGGTCCTTGGATAAGGCTGAGAGGCTTTTGTAATACGCTCTTGACAGCATACATCTGAGAATGGTTAAGTTCAGGAAGTCCTGGAGCGGAGAACCGTTTGGGCATTTGAGTACGTAAAACCTGCGGTTCCAAGTCATGAGCGAGAAGCTTGTGGTACTAGAAGAACGGTGAGTCTTAATGCATATATGCAAGGTATACAGTCACTTACTATGTAGCCACTCACGCTCTTCTCATCTACCGCAAACGTTTTCATGGCAAGTTGCATACGATCGAAGCTTGTCGATTTCCAAACGAAGTCAGCAATGAACCCATGTGTAACCTCGGTTGGAACTCCCTCGGTTTTTCTCAACTCCAATGCTATTTCATCAGACACGTCTGTAAAACGAGTGAATAAAATACATATATGCAATGAAAATCAACATACTATTGGGTATCTTGATGACATGACCAACTCCTTCCCAAGGCTTGTGTAACTCCCCCGAATACCTGAGGCGCAGCTCGTCCCCTACTGCCAACCGAACTTCACCGCTTTCTAATTTGGGCAGGCAAAACCATGCGACACGTTTCTGATTCAAACCGATGTCCCATCTGACAGATATATCCGTCTGAGTTTGGCTTTCTTTGAGTTTCTTATCATAATCTGCTTCAATCTTAACGAGGGGCCCAAAAATATTTTGGTATTGATAAGCATCTTCGTATCGTAGAATAATAGGTTGAGGTTCATCATCGACGCCAGGCTTTTCCAAATCTTCTAAAGTGGCATTCGCATTTTCACGCCACATGTCCTCAAGACGGTTGATCTGAGCGAAGGAAATTTGGCGTGAACGAAGCTGTTCCTGTTCACTAGGAGGTTTGACAAGCCAGGATAAGAAAGAGCGATCATCAATGAGGGGTGCCCAAAGAGAAGCATTCCAGGAGATGTCTTTCGATATCGCGGCACAAGGCTGACTGTAAAAAAGAATGAGGGACGATTCTGACAAAGCTATGGCGTCGGTGGCGCGTACCGGCACAGCAAAACCACGACGGTATCACTCTTTGCTGGTATAAAACCTAGCATAAACACATTCTTGCTACCACAATTGTAGCATTCTGGCGTTGTCTCGCCCAGCGGGCTTTCGGCGTGTAAAATTACTTCCTTGTGTTTAGCGCGGACAAGGTGGTTCACGATATGAGACGCCGAGGTGTTCCCTCTGGAGTTGCAGAACCACTTTGAGCAAACTAAACATTTTACTACGGATGCTGGAGAATGGATGCCACAATAACTAGCCAAGAGATGTCAGTACTTCGACGACAACCAACTGACTCCATAAATACCTGCAAGCATGGGGTGGTAGATCAACAACGCCCTCATCCTTGAGATCGTCAAGAACTGCGTCGAAATCCTCGTCGATGGTGGAGCCGTCCCGAGCAAGACCGTTGGTGTTTCCATTACTTTGGGTAGCAGGGTCTGATATGGATAGCCTAGACAAATCGATACTTGAAATATTGTCGTCTCGAGTATTGTCGGTGTAAACAGAAGAGGTATCGTCTATAACGCTCATCGCGCCGTAAGTTGACGAGTTTTCGTACTGGAAGTTGTCGAACGTGTCCATGATGAGAGAAGAAGGGATGCTGGTGTAAGCCACCTTCAGTCACGGCTTTCGGCACGCTGATTCATTCGTTTCAAACTCAGACAAGCAGGAAATCACAGCAAAAGTAATGGGGGCACCGCGGATCGAACGCGGGACCTTTAGAAACCGGCTTTACTTCAGTCTACTGCTCTCCCAACTGAGCTATGCCCCCAACGCATTGCAGAACCGCAAGTTTCACTTTCGAATTGATTTTCCCTAACGCAGATCCACGATCCATCTAATCTTCTAACAAACTATCTTGGCCATGGTTCAAAGGTCTAAAGTGGACGGTTGGGATAGTGCCCCTCGCGTGCGACAAATAGCCTGACAGATTTTTGCAGGTCCATCACAGGTAGAGCAACTCCTGCGAGTCACGTCTGGAATTGCAGCCGAACTCATCAAGGCCAACGATAACAACGAGACTGTCTCTTTGAATGAAATTCGTGCACGAATAAGCAAGAAACATGGCTATAGTGGTGTACCGAGATTGGTGGATATCATTAGCGCTATACCAGATGATTACAAGAAAGCTTTGCTCCCAAAGTTGAGAGCAAGGCCAATAAGAACGGCCAGTGGTGTAAGTAATTGGATCTTAAGCAGTTATTCTTTCTTGCCTGATATTGTATAGATTGCCGTTGTCGCAGTCATGTGCAAACCTCATCGGTGTCCACACATTGCTATGACAGGGAATATATGCGTGTATGTACAAAGAAAACTCCGGAATTCATTATCTGATGATGGTTCCAGCTATTGTCCTGGAGGTCCAGATTCAGATTTTGATTATAGCACACAAAGTTATACAGGATACGAACCAACGAGTATGCGAGCCATTCGCGCACGTTACGACCCGTATGAGCAGACACGAGGAAGAGTCGAACAATTGAAGAGCCTGGGACACAGCGTAGACAAGGTATGTTATGGGCAGGCATCCCATCGCTCGCTCGCTTATAATTAAGGTTGAATTTATTATTATGGGAGGAACATTCATGAGCATGCCTGAAGATTATAGAGCAGAATTTATTGCACAACTACACAATGCTTTATCGGGTTTCACAGGAACGGATGTCGATGAGGCAATCCGGTAAGTTATTTATTTTGTAATGGTAAGTATTGCTCTCACTTGCACAACAGATTCTCGGAGCAAAGTAGATCAAAAGCCATTGGAATTACAATCGAGACACGCCCGGATTATTGTCTACGGCCACATCTGAGTCAGATGCTTCGGTACGGGTGTACGCGGCTCGAAATTGGTGTTCAGTCAGTATACGAAGACGTTGCCCGAGATACAAACCGCGGACATACTGTCCGTGCCGTGTCCGAGTCGTTTCATCTTGCAAAAGATGCTGGATTTAAAGTTGTCGCACACATGATGCCCGATCTACCGAACGTTGGCCTGGAGCGCGATATCGAACAATTTAAGGAATACTTCGAGAACCCGGCATTCAGAAGCGACGGGCTCAAAATATATCCAACGCTTGTAATTCGCGGAACAGGTCTTTATGAGCTTTGGCGAACTGGAAAGTACAAAAACTATACGCCCAACATCCTGGTAGACGTCGTGGCACGTATCTTGGCTCTAGTGCCACCATGGACAAGAGTCTACCGTGTACAGAGGTACGCCCAAGGACGTTTCTTCGCTGAGAAGATACTGAGGCGAAAATGTTAGAGATATACCGTTACCTCTCGTCACCAGTGGATGTGAGAATTCGGGAAATCTACGAGAACTGGCCCTAAATAGGATGAAAGACTTTGGGGCCGTGTGTCGTGATGTCCGATTCCGCGAAGTCGGAGTAAGACCTCTACCTCTCATAGTTATGCGTTTCTAATCGTGCACCAAGATACACGAAATTCATCACAAAGTCCGACCGGAGTCAGTTGAGCTTCTTAGGCGGGATTACACTGCGAACGGCGGTTGGGAGACGTTCTTATCATACGAAGATCCAGAGCGGGATATCCTCGTTGGACTGCTGCGTCTCAGGAAGTGCTCGGATGATGGCACCTTCCGTCCTGAGTTAGTCAGGACAGAAAAAGGTGGCTGCAGTATAGTTCGTGAGTTACACGTGTACGGGACAGCAGTACCTGTACACGGAAGAGACCCTACAAAATTCCAACATCAGGTACGCCATGTTATATCACTCTCTGCATAATTTTGACAAGGCCAATCTTAGGGATTTGGAACATTGCTGATGGAAGAGGCGGAGAGAATTGCAAGGGAAGAACATGGAAGTGTAAAACTAGCTGTTATATCAGGCGTTGGAACGCGGGACTACTACAGAAAGTTGGGGTACAGGCTGGATGGTCCATACATGAGTAAATCCTTGGTATAACAGTATTACTATTGTACGTACTTTTGTTCCGTGGTAAAGCGATCATTGTGAGTCAGGCTAAGTCCGAACTCGCATACAAAAATTCGTACTTCCCATCCAGTTGAAAGGCGTAGGGATCGTAGACTGAGTTGTCTGTTCGTTTCTACCAAGATATTGGTCCGTGCCACGTCCGACTGAGTAGCGTAGGTCTAGTGATTCAGCCATTTGCCTAAGTTTCTGCAAGCCGAGGAAGACAACAGTGACTGATGAATCCCCTTCATGTAAACTGCAAATTTGCTCCATATTCAAGTCTCCATGGGCCAATTGGGGGTCTTGGGAAATTCCAATTCACGCGAGACTTTTCCGCAGGTCCTGTGGAGTTTTAAATTGAAGCGTTATTCAACACAGGGAATAAAATGATGACTCACCAGAAGCATTAAAAGCAACATGATTGACCTCCAACTCTCCGATTTGGCGCCTAGTAAATTAATTCCTAAGTAGCTGCCGCGACGGTCTATGGGGGCGTAGTGGCATGGTTGGGCGTGCAGCGAGATGAGCTGTTGGAGTGACAATAATATTTGACTGGTTTGGGGCAAAGTTTTCAAGCAACAACAATTAGGGCGTCGTTCGGTCGTTCAGTCGGATAGTCATAAATATGGATTTGTCTTTTGATAGGAAGGAGAACTACTACGAGAATGTCGTAGCAGCCGTGCTGGTTCATGTGAGACGGGCATTTGAAATTGACTTTTGTCCACACGGTGGTGGATTCAATTATTTGGCACACCGCTCTCTTTTGCCGTCAAAACCCTAGACCTCAGCGCTGTAGCACCAACATCTTCCCGCCGTATGGCGTACATTTTGCACGGTCGACTAGGGCTCACGCGAGGAAGCAAGCAGCTGGGAGGTATCACCATCTCATTCGCGCAATGCACAAGTCTGTAACGGCTGGTTGATTGCACGTCCCCAGTTTTCGCTCTAAAGAGTATTCGCTGAAAGATATTTTGGATTTAATCTTCATCATCTTGCCCAACACCAAAATTCCGGGAATATGAGGTCTACTGCTTGATACATGCCCGGAGGCTGCACAAGCTGTCGATTCGGTTCTACCTCATACTTCATTGCTAAGATTAAGGAGCTTGGAGGAGTACGTCCCATTGTTTTTCGTAGGACTTTGAATTGGCTTATCAATGTCGTCTTAAAGACATGCCACTATTCGAGCTTGCGGTCTGATCATCGTTTCTTCTGGCGATTCTTGCGGCATCGCCAATATGTCATCAAGCAGTTATATGTTCAATAATTTCCGTATCGTGCACGTAGAAGGATCCGCCCTCAACAAAAGCCCTAGGGCGTGAAAATACCGATGTGTCTGCAGTCACAGCGTCGCAGGGATATTATAGCAAGCGCTAAACGCAAAATATGCAGATGCTGGGATGACAGAAGTACAACTCGAATTCTTGCTTTGATCTTGCAGTTTTTTTGACTTCAAGTCCAAGCGATCTTCTGTCGATCGCTCATGCGCGTCTATAATGTGTCTTGACGTCCATCCCCAGGCCGAGTGCAAAAACCTGAACTCCTTGATGTGGTTGTCATGTCAAGATGTATTCTACACGTGCACGGTCGGCTTGTGAACATTTTGTACTGCCAAATGCTTTTCCCACTGTCCAAAGAAGGCGCCAAAAGTGACTCACATCGTTCGCGCGTGACAGTGACAGTCGGGTCACATTTCTATATTTGGTCAGAGGCGGGCCCGACGTTAGAGAGGAGCGTACCGAACATGGGCCACAAGTTCCGGTTAGCTCGACTCGCTATCCAAGTGGAGCGTGGTCCAAAGGTGGTCACCGTATGACTTGGCTTTTCCTTTCATACGTGTAGTGCTATTTGAAGTGACGACGTACAGCACATGCCGCGTGTCCTCCCGTCACCGGTCCTTCCGCTGTTACCATTAAACTGCGCTTTGCAGATGGGTATACTTGGTTCATTGGTATCAATTGACCCCGGCAAGTGTTATCATTAGGTTTTCCACCATCTGGTCTTTGGCCTTGCATGTTGACCCTTCCGTCACTCCAAGATGTTACATGGCAGCAGCGATATATACGATGGCGGCGAGGTATCTGTGATTATGAGGTTCAACTCGGATTTGTGGGATGAATTGGTCGTCGCTGGGGGTTTTTGGGACCGTAATGGGGCGTAAACCTATGAAGGGTGACGGACATACCATAAAGGTATAGACCGCTCTACGCACTATAAATTTCAAGACCCTGCAAATGTTAAACCCTCATTTTCTCTCCTCGTCTCCCCCACTCAACTGCGCCCTACTTCTTTCATAACAGTACATCTGCATGGACTACAGCCACGTCTTTTTCTCCCAAAATAACAACGTTACTCGGCATCTACCAACATACGAAGAAGCCAACATTTCGTACTCACTACGCCTTCCCGCCTATCGTTCATCGTATATCCGTCGGTTCCATCCTTATGCCAGATACACTACGCGTACCACGGAAGAACAATATACGGTACAGCTACTTTCTTCTCAACCCAACGTGCTTCTTTTCTGACCAGGAAGAAGGGTGATAGCCACGACGACGTCCACAGAGAAGAAACTCCACTGGATTTGCGTATTCTTGACGATCCGATGCAGGTTCTTCCTACACCCCCAGCTGAAGAAGAGAGACAGGAAAACTTAGCAGAAGAGCCTCTCATCGTCAATCCTGATATACCCAATGGAGATGTTGAAGAGGAGTACGGCGCAGCTGATGGTCGGAGCCGGTTGTGCATCTTCCGTAGGATGGTGCGTGCTCCTCAGTCCCTTGTGTTCCAATGGAATGTTACTTACCAGGGATCAGAACATAGATATGGTTTAGTGCGACTGGAAATGTGACAGAACATATAACTCAAACAGATCCCCAAAAATACTTCGTTCTTGTGTATATCTACAGTTGAAAACTATGCTACGCACTGCTAATTTGGAATACTGTATAGGAGTAGTTGCACATTACTACCACCTATATCGAGATTTCTATACCAAGATGTGATTTGCTATTGGGAATATGAATGGATGCTTCAAAAGAAACTTCACGGAACTCGCAGGAATTGGGTACTGCGCAAGAAACCAACTGGGCCGCTCAGCGTCAGCCGCGTGTCAGCCACAAAGATATAAACTGCCAGTGCTATCGTCCCCTCTTGTCTTCTACATCTTTCGCCCACCGTCTTCTCCGCCATGTCTTTTCACTCACGCCTACTTTATGCTACCACTTCTCAGCGTCCCTCTTTTTTTCATTATTCCACCCCGCCGTAATTGCCTTACGGAACGGTCACTCAAGGCGTAGTCAGGTCACCAGTAGCATGCCTATAATTGTTGCTACCGGTTCTGTGGTCAACGGGTTCGGCAACGGACTCGGGTAAAATCGAGCAACAGGAAAAGATATAAGTGTTCTCAATCCATCCCGTCGACGCCGACGGAGTAGTTTTCTTAGGAACTCAATAAAAGGATCCTGAGAAAACTCGAATTTATCGTAGAAGCCATACTTGCGACTCCGTGTCTCCCAATCCCTACTATAGAGTAACGGAGCGGGAATCCAGACGTTCAGTCAGTCGTGACAGCTTCTTGAAATACAACAATTCAAGCAAACGGGACAAGCGATTCCGTGGGTCTCAAGGCAAAATATTTCAATGCATTCACGTTGGAGACCTCATCAATGGTTTCCGAGGGTGACTTGCACGACTTTGGATTCTGGTCCGAACAGTATGTCACAAGTAGGGGGCCCATCGGTCTGAAGCTTCACACTTACGCGGTAGTCCCCAATGCATTGTAGCTAGCCACTTGTATCGACCACCTGTTCAACTATTAAAAGCCAAATATGAAAGTTTGTTTGCGTTTTACGACAAACGACACATGATGAATGATTTGAGAAGACAAGGTTGCTCTATCCAACGCACAATACGAACGCAGCAAACCTGGAATGATGACCCGAGAAATATAATATTCAGACATGGCAGAGTTTAATTCTAAGAATATGACTTCTTCGTATGCTACAAATAATAATCCCAACCAAGGATTACCTTGCTTGCAAGGTCTCTCCACCCCCAAAATTGTGGGAACCGTTCTGTATCTTATCTCTCGCCTCTCACTCTTCCCGCTTTCTCTTTTTATTGTACGACCTGAAAGAAAATTTCCAACACGGCACTGTCATTCTACCGATAGCTGCGTGGCACCTGCTTCAAGTTAACTCTCTACATTTCATTTCTTTCCACCAAATCATAGTGTTATTCTCCAAACGCTCTAAGCGCTCATCTTCTCTCATCAAAACGCCACGTACAAGTTAAATAGGTTCAATGATCCTCTTGGAGGAGGTGCGATGTTAACAATCGCTTGTGATATTGTTTGGCCTTGAGATCGATAATCTGTGAATGCATATGCCCCGGTGATGGGAAACTGTGTACGTCGTACAGTCATGGACCTCCCGTCTCGCATCTGCACGTTCATCCTTATTGACATTGGTT